>MU204446.1:746621-764390 GCA_017309775.1 Paedocypris sp. Pulau Singkep
GAAGTAATGGAGACCTCAGGGATTTCCCACACATTGTTTTTCAGAGAGAACATCTGTCTGTCTGTCTGTCCATTCTTCTACTGTGTCTGTCCTTCTGTCTGTCTATCTATCTATCTGTCGATCTATCTATCTATCTATCTATCTATCTATCTATCTATCTATCTATCTATCTATCTATCTATCTATCTATCTATCTGTCGATCTATCTATCTATCTATCTATCTATCTATCTATCTATCTATCTATCTATCTATCTATCTATCTATCTATCTATCTATCTATCTATCTATATACTAATTTAGTCCATCTCTCTATCTATTCAATTCATTCGTTTGTCCATTGTTTCTCCATTCGTCTATCCATCCGTGTCTCTCTCTCTCTCTCTCTCTCTCTTTCTTTATATTTGTCTGTCTGTCCATCCATTTATTGATTTTGTCTTTCTGTCTGTCTGCCTCTCAGTCTGTCTGTTTGTTTGTATATTGATCCATCCATCCTTCCATTCTTCCGTTCATCCATACAACCTTTCATATATTCAAATATTTCCTCATTCATTGTTCATCCCTGCTCTATCTATCTATCTATCTATCTATCTATCTATCTATCTATCTATCTATCTATCTATCTATCTATCTATCTATCTATCTATCTATCTATCTATCTTTCTGTTTTATCTGTTCTATCTATCTATCTATCTATCTATCTATCTATCTATCTATCTATCTATCTATCTATCTATCTATCTATCTATCTATCTATCTATCTATCTATCTATCTATCTATCTATCTCTATGTGTCTGTTTGTCTGTCTTTCAGCATAGTAATAAAGTAACAATAATAGAAGAGGTTTTAGAAATATGCCCATTATTATTATTGTTGTTGTTTTTGTTGTTGTTGTTGTTGTTGGCTATTATTTTATTATTGGACTTTCATTTCCAGGAAAATTGAAAGACCTGGGAAGTAAAACCTTCCTGTAAATACAGTGACCACAGAAAGAGTCTTTGTGTGTTGTGTGGTTGAATCTGGTGTGAAGACTCTGTTGCTAATGGGAATGTTTGACAGCTCTGGGCCGGATCCAAATGTCAGACACAGAAGATAAATCATTCCCAACCGAAACCTGATGAAAGATTCTGCTGCAGGCACCAATTAATGAATTCCTTTACACACTTGACATTAGGAGCATCAAGTTCTTCTTGTGAGGCTCTTGTGATGATGGTGTCATTAATTGAAGCAGAATGTAATGAAAAGTGTGTTGGGGGAAAAATTGCCAATAAAATTAATATACCTATTAAAATGAAAATTCAACTTGAATTAAATACTAAATCTAGTATTCTCTCTCTCTCTCTCTCTTTCTCCTTCTCTCTATCTATCTATCTATCTATCTATCTACCTATCTATCTATCTATCTATCTATCTATCTATCTATCTATCTATCTATCTATCTATCGGTCTGTCTGTCTGTCTATCTGTCTGTCTGTCTGTCTGTCTGTCTATCTATCTATCTATCTATCTATCTATCTATCTATCTATCTATCTATCTATCTATCTATCTTTCCTTCCGTCCGTCCGTCCGTCCATCTATATATCTTTATGTCTGTCTGCCCATCTCTCCCTCGTTCTTTCTCACTCGTTCTCTATCTTTCCATCCATGCATCCATCCATCCGTCCATTTGTCTGTCTGTCTGTCTGTGTCTCTCCCTCTCTCTCTCTCTCTCTCTCTCTCTCTCTCTTTCTCGCTACTTTCAATTTTGGGTAAGATCTAATCTGCTTGTGTGACTTTTCGTTTTTCTGCAACTTTCATTTGCATTTTATTAAAATCAGTCTTTCTCTGTATAAAAATAGGTATCCAAATATAAGCCTGTGAACTTCTTCTTTTTAAAAAGACTTTTGAAAAAGACTATAAAAGATTCTCAAAAAGACTATAAAAGTGTATTAATGGTTCCCATGCAAAGTATATTGTGCAAATAAATGCAGTTTTTTGTCCTCTGAACAAACGAGTGTCGCATTTACAAACTTCTCGAGTCAGTTTTCTCTCAGTTGTTTGGAAGATGTTCCACTCCTCTTCTCTTCAGACCCTAGATGGACGCAGAGAGATAGTGATAGTCCTACATTCCTCTGCTGATTTATTTTCACTTTGCTCGGCCTGCGTGTCAGCGGAGAGTTGTGGCGGCGTGGAATCAACGTCATTGTGAAGATTCTGCTGCGCAAGACACGGGTCGTTCAATGGTTGATCTGGTCTCGTAATGAATCAAAACCTTGGCTATTACGTTAGCTAAAGAGCTAACGTGACGTACATGTTAAAATGTTCCGATGATTTTTATGTGGAATGTGCGAGTGAGTGCTATTTATTATATGCATGGCAACATTTAGAGTCTCAAAAGTGCCTTTAAAAATACAACACTTTATTAATATCAATCATGCTCAAGAGTGCCAATATAAAACCTAACCATCCATCTGTCTTATTTTTGAACCACTTTTTCATTTATGGCTCACAAGGAGTCGTAGCAACTTTAAGAGCTGGACTTGAGACCAAAAAGTTGCTGGTTCGAATTCCATATCAACCAAGTGTCCTGGAGCAAGACACTGAACGCAATTTGCTCATTATGGAAGCCGCTTTGAATAAAAGTGCCTGTGAAATAAACAAGCCCAAACTATGTGTCTGAGGGTGGGACACACAACCTAGTTGTGACCCCAACAGGACACGAAGACTTCAAATACACGTCAATTGCCCTTTCAAAACTCAAATCTCTTAACCGCATGTTTTGGACAGTGAGAGGATATAAGTTCAAGTTCAGTTATATAAAATATATGCGCTTAGTTCGAGACCAACGCAAAGTCGCTATGCGAATTAGGGAAGAAATGGTTTTTAAAGAAGAAAAATATCCATTATTTTTCTGTCTTCAGACTTTGGGCTATGACCATATATCATGATCATATTCATGTCACCTCTGTTTGTGTTTACATGCTCAGAAAATGTGAGAGAAGTGGAAAACGGAGGCGGCTGTTTCTCAAAAAAGGAAGCCAGTGGCCACACTAATCTGAGCTGATGGTGGGGGTTATTTGTTGATGCCGATCCGTAAAGCTATCAGGTGCACAATTTACAAAAAGGAGAAAATAGGCAAAAGACAAATGCATGCAACAGCTTTCTGTACATATTTACAGTACTTATTTGATCCATCCATCTCTGAGGTGTTCCATACAGAGTAGAAACATATCCACATATATGTGAAGCAATGTTAAATATATTTACACATATTTTTAAAATGCATATATTCAATATATGGGAAAATTCTATTTAAGCTTTTAACATACATACATGCATGTGTTGTTAAAAAGGGTTTCATATAACGCCTAAAGAAGACAGAAAGATTTAAATATATGAACAATAACTATATGTCCGAGTATTTATATGCAACCGAATAGTAGAAAATAGACTACACGTTATACGTAAGAATATTGAAAGGGGTCAGGGTAATATTAGGGTTAGTCCATACCAAAAGATCTATCTATCTATCTATCCATCCATCCATCAAAAAAAAAAGTCTTAAAATAGCTCCTACAAAGGGGAGGTGACAACATAACCCACTGTGCCATCCTAAAGCCTCGCCCGAAGCCAAACCACCGTGATGGAGCATCCTTGCCCGTTTGGACTTGGGACTAACTGGCTGGAGATCTGGAGTGTTTGTGCGGGGCTGGTCAGGCTGAAGGTTCCTGCAGCAGTTGTCCAGATGCCGGACTGTGACGTCTCACATTGTTGACTGCATTCCAGTTGTGTGGTGTTTCATTTCATATCTCTGCGTCCCTCCCTCTGCCCCCCTCCATTCTTCTCTCCCTCTCTTCCTTCATCCCTTCTCACTCTCAGCCTGCCTCCCACTTTCTCTATTCTATTACTGCTCCCAATTTCTCATGTTTTCTTTTCTTTCTTGCCCTTTTTTCTGTAACACCATTTCCATTATCTTACTCTTTCGATCCTCCCATCTCTTTCTAGCAGCTGTGAAGTTTGGCAGTGTGCCACATCAGACCCACAAGCTCTGTAACAGATGCCAATATGCGAGAGAAACAGGAAATGGGGAGGCGTGTTTGTGTGTGTGTGTGTGTGTGTGTGTGTGTGTGTGAGAGAGAGAGAGAGAGAGAAAAAAGAGAGAGAGAGAGGTGTTAAATAAGTTGTGTGGTAAAGACTCAGTCAAATATAATCTCTGAACTTATCAGGCTTTAGCAGAACTTCACACGGCAAATGTTTGGCAAGGACATGAGCGCTAGATGTTGTAAAGACATGAGTTTGATTTACAGCGGAAGAGAGAGAAAGAGAGTGTCGTCCATCTGACAAAACAAAACGGACATGAAGTGTCTCTTGGGGCATCGTGGGTAGAAACGTCTTCATAGCGGCAGAAATCAGCTTGAACTTGTCAACGATTCCTTTACTGTGGATAATCTGAAATGGGGCTGAAACTTTAAATTAGTGGGGCTGAAATGATTGTATTAATATTTTTCTTTCTCTCGCTCTCTCTCACGCTTTCCATCCAAGAGCCAGACATTGGATCTGTTAAGTCAGAAAATTAGTTCACGATTACTCTCAAACTCCATGTCAACACGCTGGTGGTGAAAATGGGCTCCATGTGGTGAAGAACTAGAATCAGCTCATTGGGAATTGTTCAACCATAGAAAGAAAGGAAAGGAGAGGGAGGAGAGAGAAAGAGGTGGAAGAGATCAGGCAATTCTCTAAGGTCCTTTTTCATGCATCCCAAATGTTCTTTGAGGGCTAAACCCCTCTAAAAATCAGAAATCTCAAGATCTAATCACTGTAATAACCTTTTAGCCGGTTTCTTTACACAAACTCTTTCTTAATCAACCTAAAAGGTGATAGCCAACTAATTTAACTCAGACTTTCATGACCATTACTGGTTCCATAAAACAGCCCATCTTCACTTTCTGGTACAAGTTTTTTCACGCTTACGCATCTACGGCCTGAGAACAAACAGTTAGTCGTTCCTCAGCAACAAGGGTTAAACTTTCCAAATATCTGACAAATAGAGGTAAAACAATATACTGCCAGATGACTACCATCTGACTTACAAAACCAAAAACAACAGTACACCATCACAAAACGGATCACAAATCACTTGCAGCGTTTACATTTTCCCAACTCATTCTTCTGCATGTGTGAGGAAACCGGAGGAAACCCTCGCAACCACCTCGCAAGCATAAACATGCAAACTCCATATTAATAGAGTCGGTAACTTTGAGAAAGAACAAAAAATAAAGTGTATATTTGTCATTTTAATCTCGATCTGGAATAGATTCCACAATTAAAGTATTCTTGAGCAAGACATTAAACCATCAGTGGATAAAAGCTGCCCACTGCTCCGGTTTGTGTGGAAACTATATATATAAATATATACGTATTTAAATGATGTGATTGTGATTTATGAGTATTTTAAGTCATAAAAACTTTTAGGTGGACATTTGGGGAAAGAAGTTAATAATTAGTGAAGAGCTGCTGACCTTGATTCGACAATAAGAGATTGCCAAACCAACTCATCAGGAATGGCAAAGGAATTTGAGCATTCTGACACTTCCTCCTGCTCTTTTTAGTAAATCTCTCACAAGTCTTGCAAGGCCGTGGAATAAAGAGCAGCTTCTGTGTTTCCCTGTCGAGTCACATGACAATTTAAATGTGCATATAACTGACTAAACGTCAATGTGTGTCACGTTGTACCACATACACTTGACTCACTGATGTTGTGTCACTTAGTTTGGTTTTTAAGCAGATCTGTGCTTTATTGCGCCATAAATCCACACAATGGCAAAAAGTGGTTTTGCCGAGTCAGTGGTCACACACACACACACACACCTACACACACACACACACACACACACACACACACGCACACACACACACACACACACACACACACACACACGTCTTTCATGATTTCTACTACTACTGTTTTTACATCTCAGAATTAAACAGAAATGTAAAAATTTGTGGAATGGAATGAATTTACAATAATATTTTATGATATTTTGTTTCCTGACTTACTCTGTGTCAAAATGGTGATGTTAGTGGAATTCAAATGTAGAACTGATTGGTTCTGCACTTGACTATATGAAGACTTGTCCGCACACAGGAGTGGCCTGTTTTGGTAGAAGTGTGTGTGAAGCGGACAGATGTCCTCAAAGAATTTCCCTCAGGGATTAATAAACTATACACCTACCTTCCTACCAATAGGGCTTTGTATGATCCTAGCACTAGATCTCACCAGAAAATGTTTGAGAACTCTGAAATTCTGAATATCCTTGGTGATTTCTTTTGTGATAATCCAGAATGCAGTGAACTTATTTTGTTCAAGGACACTTTTTTAAACCCGCAACAGGTTTGTTTCAGTGTTTACATTTAGTGGCGGTTCCAATTAATTTTAGGGATTAGGTAGCACAGAAAATGTAAATTCCACAGTTTTTTTTTTTTACATTTTTGTCGGTTAATTACATGGAAGATACCATGGTTTCCACTCGAAAATGTCTTGAGTACCACCGTTTAGAATAGTAATTTTATAGCAAAAAACAATTGTCACATTCCCAATAGTTTCAATACTTACTTTGCTAGTGACTAATGCTAATAGTTTATGCATAAAGTTTGAGTAAAGTTGTTTGTTGCAAAATGTGTTTTTGTAAAGGATAAACCGATTTCCTCGTGGCTTTTTGAAGACTAGAAGAGACGGTCTTTGTGTCTGTGTAGATTTTTCTTTTTTCTTTTGGTGCCACCTTCATTGTTTTAGCTTCTGTCAATGATGTCACCGGCTGTGATTTTCGTTGCTGGTCAGCAGTTCCAGCACGAGGAGCCAATGACAGTGCGGGTATGTGAGGACGGTGATGTAATAGATCAGGCAATGCAAACAGCGGAGGCATTAAGAGCTCTGATTGGCCACGAGACGAACTGTCCTGAGAGAGTGAAAACAAGTTTGGTCACCCTTCTAATCCTTCAGTTCCCTAAATCTGCAGAGACTTGAAATCCTCTAAAATCTGCTTTGTGTTTCTCTTTTATGGACACTTGTAAATGTGAAAATATTTACATACGCTGTGCATAAGGATCTACTCTCTCTCTCTGTCTCTCTCTCTCTCTCTCTCTCTCTCTCTCTCTCTCTCTCTCACTAATTGGCCACCAGCCAGTATCTAAACCCTTTCAAATCAGAATGTAAATCCTCATGGACACACAGTAAAAGCAGGTTGTGAAGCTGAAAGGACACGGGTTCGACTGGTGAGTTGTCCCGCTGACCACAGCATTCCTGCCGCTCTCCACCCGGCAACCGCAGTCTGCCATGGCGAGTAGCTATACTTTTACAAGGGGCTTGTAAAGACCCCAGTTCCTGTTTTCAAGCCCCTGACAGGATCACAGAGACATGTCGGCCCGATGAGAGCCACTGTGAAAAATAATGTTTACGGCAATTCTAATAATGTATAAAGTCCAGTAACGCTACATCATATTACAGACTTTAACAGAGCTATTATGAGATTATCGGTGAAAAGTGCTTTATAAATAGATCAATATTGCCACTAAAATGAAGAATAGAGAATAATATACGTATGCACATGAGTGGAGGAATGTTATGGAATCAGACTAGTGGCAAAAATATCAACGTCAATTTCAAAGACCAACAAAAATGCTTCTCATTTTTCTAATTTGCCCCCTGAAATCTTCACATTTTTGTTCGAAACGCTTCCGATCTTTCCGCTTGTTTTCATTTTTTCACGTTTGTATTTTTTTGTGTTACTCCAGAAATAGATAAAATGGTTCAATAAATAAATGATTGGATAAACTGTGCATTCTGAAGGCATTGTTGAAAGCAAAGAATCAAATGCTTTTTTTTTTTTTTTTTGTAGTATGCACATTTAACTTGTTCAATGTAGTATAGATGTGTAGCTGGAATAAATAAAAGCCAGGCTGAAGACGGGCGAAATTGGGGTTGAAGGTGATCCAGAAGAAGATTGTTTTGTAGTGAGTGTGTGTTCTGATAAGAATACAGTCTGTTTGAAGAGATTGTGAAGAGAATGAAGTTCTAGAGATAAAGCAAGCATTATCGCTTTATGGATTTCTTCATGAGTTTGTTGGGTACTCTGCACATTAGAACCTAACAGGAGACCATGCCAGAATAAACCAGAGCGTTGGGGCCGCAGAAATGAGTAATAGACACGGCAATCAAAAAAACACTTTACTTAATAAAGTTTTTTCTTTATTAATCTTAAATCTTAATAAAGATAATTTCTGATAGGTAGTTCTGTTCAGTTGCGAAAAATAATACATATATACCGTAAAACCTCTAGAACACCATTGCGGTCAAATTTTCAACTCATCCTTCAAAGTGCCGTTCTACTAGAGGGTGGTGAAACACAACAATAGTGCAAAAAACACTTTTAAAATACTTATTAACACTTAAAAAGAATGAAAATTACATGCAACACGGGCTGCTGACGTCACCACGCAGGCGTTCTTCTACAATGATAATACAGTATTTTAGAAAGAAATAATCCTCCTCTCATGTTGATTAATAAAAGAAAACAAAAGGGGATTAGTGCACAGATGTTTAATGCTAATCACAGAAAACAGGATTGGACACTGCACTGGTGAGAAGTGATGAGATGATGATGAACCCTCCAGGTGAAGCTTGTTAACCACAGAATGGTTGGGGTGGGGGTGGAGCCGGAAAATGAGAATTGGCCAATGAGAACCTTGCATGTTTTCTACACTTTTTAAAATCTTTTTTAAACTTTAAAATAAACCCAAAACACATTTACATGATCCTGTTTCACTGTACGAAGGGGCAATTGAAGCGATTTGTCTTAAAGGAAGACAAATAAGTTTAAATAAGGTAATTATGCAAAGTAACTATAAGTGTCAAAGTCGAAGAAGTGGTGATGGTGACAACGATCAAGACACAGGGTTCAGATTCATGGTGTTTGGCGCTCTTATAAATATTATTATTAATAAAACCCAACCGTCTGTATTAGTACACAAGCTCCAGAGAACACAGGATGTGAATATATGCATATTTAAGAGTGGTGGTCTATTGGAGGTGGCGTTCTATTAGAGGTTTTACGATACGTATGAGTTTCATATTGTACTATGACAGCCACAGATTTATTCTCTCGTTTGAAAAGTCTGAATGCGGTCTGAGAAGAATGAATTAAAAAGGAAATGCTGAGGATTCTTTCGATTAAACGGTTGTGAAACGGTCCAAAAGATGTGAAGAATCTGCTGCATTTCAGGAATTTTTGTCAAGTAAAAAATTAAAGAGAGAGAAAAAACATCTTAGAACTGTGGAGAGACACGTGCCGGCTCACCAGGATTTATAATAAAATATGGCCGTTTATATAGTTAATACTATGCACGCACATGCACTTCAAGGTCTTGTGGGAGTTTCTCCTGCCCGAGTAATAGATAAACTTCAAACAGAACAAAACAGTATGACTATATCTTCACTCCTTTATTTCTCAGTGAGCTCATCACATAACACAGTTCACAAAACACAACTTATAATACCATTATTCACAAAACCTAAATACACAAACTAAAAATAAAACCTATTCCAAAACCTATACATCTTATAATAAACATTTACATGTGGATGATCTCTTTTGCATATTTAGCATCAAAACTCTGGAATATTTTGCCTAGTATGATTCGAAGTTTAAGTCTAGACTGTTGAAGTCTAGACTGAAAACACATCTCTTCAATGAAGCAAGAATGTAGATGTGATAATTAACATGTCTTCTGGAATTTATTTTTTGACTGGTGACTTGAACTGTGGTTATGACATGCTGGGCTATTTATTTACCTATGGTTTGCATTTGTTCATTATAATAATAATAATAATAATAATAATAATAATAATAATAATAATATGAGTATTTGTAGGGCGCTTTTCACAGTTTTAACTGTCTCATCATTATGATGTGTACGGTGTATTTATTAATCTATAGTGTGTGCAGTGTTATTTATATTAATTTTAATACATCCATGCTTCTTTACTTGATTCATTCCTCATATAGATTCCTCATATTTGACTGCTGTGACATGCAATTTCCCCGCTGTGGGGCAATTAAAGGCTTTTTCAATTCAATTCGATTTTATTTCTAAAAGCCATTTCTGTTTACAGCATTTTTCACATTTTGTACAGGGAACCTACTAGTGCTTGAAATTCTTGAAAATGCTTGAATTTCAATAATGTGTTTTCAAGGCCTTTAAAATGCTTGTATTTTAAATGAAGTGCTTGAAAATACTTGAAAATGTAATTATACAGTGGAATGTATCAATATCAATGCACATATTCTTTTTTTTCAAAAATAGCTTAAAATATAATTTTTACCCAACTGAAAAAACTTGAAGTTGGACCTTGAAAGTGCTTTTAAAGTGCTTGTATTTTATCTTTCAGAAAGTGTAGGAACCCTGCTTGTACAGTACTGTACATATTCACAAATCAGCGTCGAAATAAATCCCCCGATGTGAAGAATGATTGTGGATGCACTGACTGATCTGAGAAGCTTTATTTTTCAGCGAGACGCTCGCATGGATGACTGCAGAGGGAATGTGACCAGATACCAAAGTCAACACCAGCTCAAATCCCACAGAGGACGTTTCGTTTCTCTCATTCATGTGATCGGCATTATTTACGACCATGTCTGGCCAAAATCAGCACTTTTATTTTCCATCTTCAGCCATTTAATGGTACTTGCGGTGGTGTGTAAATACGCAGAATTGAAAATGTTTCAGCTCGAAGAACGAAGAAAAGAAAAAACCTGCTCAACTCAAAAATGGTATTACAGTTTGTGTTATTCCAAGATTTCTGTAAATGCTACTGAAATCCATATACTGATTTATTCAGAATACAAGGACTTTCTTTCTCATTTGGAATAAAACGACTTCTGGTTTGGCAAAATTAGAGTCAAACAACTAGAAAAAAAAACGAACAATAGTGTACAAGCAAGAATCAAAAGCGAGGAACGCAAAAGAAATGATTGGCATGGACTAGGATTAGAAAAATACACAAGTTACACAAAGTTTGTAAAGAGAGCGCCTGATTAAACGCAGCTGTATCCTGTGAGGAACTATGACCTAGTGGTTTATGGGAAATGGAGTTCCATAGTCGTAGTTCAAGTCCATAGTTCCATATTGTGTCTAGAATCACACACTGGAACAGTTCAAATCCTGAACTTCTCACTTTAAAATAATTTTTCAAAAGCATTTTGAAAGCTTCTAATGTCCAAGTTGGCTTTAATGTCCAACGGCAGGAACTTCAACAGCTTCACTTTAACATTGCTCTGAATCCTGATAGCAGAAAGAAAAACCGAAAAACTGCGTCTCGTTCACACGCTGTTCGCATTAAGCGCGTTCGTTCACACGCTCAATCTTCTTTTGCAAACAGGATTCAGTTTTCCCTGCTTCAGTTTATTGTATATGAAATGTTCTGCATTTCTGCCTTACAAATCCATGACGTACACTTTTATTAATTACAGATGTGTAAAATTACTTCATCACAATTCCAAGGAGACTTGAGTAAAAGTCGTATTGTAGTCTTATTGAAATTATAGGCTCAAGAAACACCAAGAATTGTGATAAACAAGAAACTATTTGTTTATTTGTTTTGTTTCCTGATATAGAAAATACATTTAACCATTGTTTCAAAAAGGCTAAACAAAATGAATTAAAAAAACATGTCATAGTCAAACTCAAATGTGCTCAAAAAACCGCTAATTCATATTATTGATAAATTAATAACGTTATGCTGATAAATAGCATTCGGTACCTTCAGCATCCTGTAGATGGCAATATCACCTCGTTCGCAGAAGAAATGAAGCGCAGTAGAAAAAGATGCCGACTTGTCTCGGACAATCACAATGTAACAAGTAACATTACATTCAAATGTAGTGGAGTAAATAGTACACATCACTCAATCAACATTGTAGTCCAATAGAGAGTAAAATGTGCTTACATTTATGGCACTCAGCACAAGTACAAAGTTGCCAAAAATACTCAAGTTAACTAAATGAGTCAATTTACTTAAGTACTTTACACCACTGATGAATTAATCATAAGATGAAAGAAAGTGAGTTTGTCAATATGGCCACTGGGGACAATGTCGAAATGGTCTTCTGCATTCAATCGTCTAGTGAAGTTAGTGTAGTGACTCTCACAAACCCGGAGTAGTGGGCAACCTTAAGCTGGGGCACGTGGGCTTTAACATTCAGTTCAACTTTTATGTTTTTTAACAGCTTTTATCATTTTTCTGGGGTACGTGGAGATAAATCTCAGAATCTTTTGGAAACAAACTCTGGATCAGTGCACATCCAAACACCGAGGAACACACATGTCTGCACATTCGCAGTCACACGCCCACTTACACCTACGTGCAATAACAGAAGCTCCGATGCTGGATGTGCAATCACGCCACAACTTGTATTTAATCCAGCAGATGAAAAAGGATCGCATAACATCTGATACTGTACATCACACGGAGTGTTTGCGAGTCTGCTGGAGTTGTCGGGCATCAGAGCCTCCACTAATCCTGTAAAAATTCCCACAATCCCCTTCAGCTGCGTCCTGCCAAGAGCCTCTTCTTCCAGCAGCTCTGACCCCACATTCCCACAGGCCTTTTTCCTCTCTCATTTCCCTCTTTCTTTCTTTCCCACAGCCTTTCTTAAAGAGTCTTTCTCCCCGTGAACCTCCTACAGCACTGCACTTTCCCACCATTCACTCATTTCTCCGCTCGCTTCATACCTCGCTTTTGTTCGTATAGCTGAAAGGAGCAGGGTGATTTCTCATGGCGCTCAGACGCTTTCTGCCGCTTCATTTTTGACTCCGAAATGAACTTACAGCAGGATCCACAGACTAAGCTGCGCAGAAACAGCAATGGGATTTTCGAAGGCGACATCCTGATTTGTCTAGAAAAAGCCTCTCTGATTATGCGATATTGAGAATGTATGTCCGTGAAATACATGCACATGATGTACGGATATAAATTATAAAAAAAAATAAAAATTACTTTTACATCTAAGCAAGAAAAACGCTTCTAAACGTGAGTTGGTGGTTAATTAGAGCTCCACAAGGACGTGTGCTAGGTCCGTTTCGCTTTACTTTTTCTTACAAAGGACGACTGAACAGATAATCGGCATTCCTCGCTCTTTTCTCTAATACTGAGCAGACACTACATGAACTTGTCATCTCTGGACTTTGGTATTTTACACAAGTCATACTTTCTACTATCTGCCGGACAAACTGTTTACAGGTGTCATGATAACTGACCTGTACTACACACTCTTAACTTTTCTTTCGGATATATAGATCCATTCATTTTCAACACTATTTTCCATTTCTGGGTGATGGGGAGCCTCATTTGAGACGGTACACATGTGTGAGTTGGAAAGTGAATGCTCTGTGATTGGTTGGCCTCTAATCCTTTCTTTACTTTACAGTCATTTGGAAGACGGTTTTATCCAAAGCGACTTACAAAAAGAGGAGCAAGTGAATCAATTTGTCTAAAATAGGCTACAGTAGATGTCCACACAGGCTATAGAAAGAAACTTACTAGACATAATCTAAAGTGTATGCCCCGCCTTTGAGCCCAGATGTGCAGGAATTGGCCACAGCTCCGTGACCCAGAAATGGAAAAGTTCAAATTTCTGTAAATATTATTACAATTAGTATCAAATATAATATTTACAGGAAAACAAATGAACAAATAGATTTTGTGAATATGTTTGCGTGTAAACATACGATAAATGACGAACTTCTAATTCGAGAGTTTGCGTTTTAAGCAGAAGGAAAAAGCAGAAGTGTGAGTTTGCAACACGAGTTTGAGTGGAAGTCTGAGGACTATTTCCAGATCAAAACAAACGTATTCAGGAAGATCACACAACCTTTTCTCATTTCCTTACGCCTCCGTTTCATCTGAAGATGAAACACAAGTGCTGACGCAGCAGAGACACACAAATCTCGGCCGAACGCTCCCTGGCCGAATGATCTGTTCCAAACATCTAAATCACAATAGGAGCTACAATATAACAATATATTTTAATTATTATGCATGATTGAAACACAGTATAAAGGAAAACATATCTTTGAAACAGTATAAAGGAAACATTTCCAAGCTAATGTTTGAAACAAACTAATAAAAGCAGCAATTTTATGTAATTAAAGGAAGTAAATCAGAGAAAACAGTAAATGTAGCTAAAGCACAAAGCAGTCTCTCTCTCTCTCTCTCTCTCTCTCTCTCTCTCTCTCTCTCTCTCTCTCTATCTCTCTCTCTCTCTCTCTCTCTCTGTCTATGTGTTACCTAGCCACTCTCTTCATCTTTTGCCTAATTAGTCTCTCTCTTTCTTTCTCTCTCTCTCTATTGCTCTTTCTCTCTCTGTCTTTTTCTTTCTTTTCTTTTAAGGTCTTTCTCTTAGAGTCCAATTTCTCACTCTCTTGCATCATCTCTCTTTCTCTCTTGCTCTCTGTATAATATTTATTATTTCTTAAAAACATAGTCATTTTTTCTCTCACTCACTTTCACTATTTATCTCTTTTTCATTTTTTTCCTACTTCTCTCTTTGACTCTTTTTCACTCTTTATCTCTGTCCTCCACTCTTGATCTTTCACGTTTTTTCTACTCACACAATCTTTTGTTTTCACTCTTTACCTTTCACTTTGCACTTCTTTTAATTTCTGTCTTGTTCTTTTAGTCTTTATCTGTTTCTTTCACACTTTATTTCTCCTTATTAAGTTCTCCTTTCTCACTTGCTTTTTCGCTTTTCACTGTTTTTTCAAAAAAAAAAAAAAATTCACTGCAAATTTCACTATTTGCCTTCATCACTCACCCTCTCTTTTCCCCACTTCACAACAATATCTTTCACTCCCCCTTTATTTTCTGTTATGCAAAAACAAGCATAACAATGTTATCCCCACCCCTCCAAATCGCTTTCATTTTTTTTTTCACGGCAGAACAATTTCACAAGAATTCTGCTAGGTGGAAGCCAAAAGGTTTACGGCAACACATCTAGAATAACGGCCCAGTCGAGCCTATCGTCCCCCAGACTCCCGAGGTTTATTACATCCACAGCGCTGCGGGAACGCCATGTGGTTTTGAGACGGCTCGAGCCCTAATGGCCCACTGAATCAGCATCTCCGCGTGGAAAACCCGGAGGAAGAAAGAAAAACAATTTCCTGTTTCATCCGTCAATCAGATGTTTTACTGCGCCTGCACTCCTCCGCTGCAGGACCCAGCAGATCCACGTCTTCTGGGACGGGGCCAGATGGAACGCACGGTGGAAGTGCGAGCACACACGCTCACAGCTGTAATCATATCGCTGGAAAGAGAGCTGTATTAGAAACAGCTGGAGCGGTCTGGACCATGAGAAAGAGCGAGAAGAAGAGGAACGAAGGTGGAGAAGAATGTTCTCACACTGGGTGGCACGTGTGATAGGCTCCTCCATCTACGCCAATCAGACAGAAGCACTGAGCTGCGTGGTTGTAATCCACGTGTACCTACACATTCCGGAACCGCTTTTCCATTTCTGTAGCCAATCCAACTTTGGGTCCAATAGGGTTAAAGAGAGAGAGTAAAAGAGGGGGAAGAGAGAGAGATAGTAAGAGAATGGGAAAGAAAGAGGGAGAGTAAAAGAGAGGGAGAGAAAAAGAAAGAAAAAGAGAGAAAGATAGAGAGAAAATAAAAGAAAGAGGAAAAGAATGAGAGCAAAAGAGAGGGAGAGAAAGACAGAGGAAGTCGATAGAGAAAGAGAGAGAACGATAAAGAGTGATAGATAGATAGATAGATAGATAGATAGATAGAGATAGATAGATAGATAGATAGATGGATGGATGGATGGATGGATGGATGGATGAATGGATGGATTTAGAAGGTACAGACAACAGACAGAAGATTTTCCAAAAACCAATTCTTCTGGATTGGATTCTGAAACTGGAAACCCGGAAGAAACCCACCCAGCACGATGAAAACAGTCTCTGACTCTCTATCTATCTATCTATCTATCTATCTATCTATCTATCTATCTATCTATCTCTCGCTCTCTCTCTCTCTCAATCTATCTATCGTTCGAAGAATTTTTAAGGTTTAAATTTAGTTTTCTCCTTGTTTATTTCTTCACTGTTTCGCGGGAAAACTGAGGTTTTACGGCAATAAAGAATTAATGGCAAAAAAGCTTTTTGGACACACTGAAATGTACCGGCTTAAAAAAAACTGTGTAAAAGGTGACTGATCATTTGCGGACTGAAGATGGGTAGAACGTAATGTTCACTGTGTTTTAGTTCTGTAATGAATTGAGTGAAAAGTAAGAGAAGCAAAGGATAAGAGAGGATGTGTTTGTGTTGAAATATGCAGTTAGAGATAAACGAAAGAGAAAGTCATTGGAGCTAAAATGAAAAAAAAGATGAGAGAGGGACAAAAGCGAGAAACGAGGGAGAGAAAGACAGAGCATTCAAGGAAACAGGAAATGGCTGTTCCATGAGACCAGGGAAGCATGAAAGACAGAAGGAAGGAGAGTGAAAGTGCAGATTCAACAGATGTTTTTCAGACTGTGCTGCCTCATTACTGCCTGCTACTAGATCACATCATTCATAAGGTTATCACACAGCAACACACACTCTTGCATTTCTATCAAAGTGAAGTCCCACCATTGACATACAAGACAGTATGTTTCCTCATCCCCAACCCGATTACTCCTTAATAAGTTAATACTCCTCATTTAGACTTTAATCAGAATTGTAATCACAGCCCTTAACACCATCTCATTGTGAAGTCCAGACAAAGGTCCCCATGAGCACTCAAATGTCCCCACTTTGACATAAATGTCTAACATGTAAAAAAATAGGCTCATTACTAGAATAGTAATTATTGACCTCTATTGTCACTGTGCACGTACACAATGTAAGTTCTACACATGTACAATTAAATAATACCATCTTTCTATACACTGCTACATGCAGTTGTAATTACAGTTAAAAAACTTCATGTTATACCTTTACGGCAGCGAATTTGCACAGTCGTTCTATAGGGCATTTCACGTTGGTGGGTATTGCTAATATATACATTGAGACTAAAAAATAGTACAGCGCTTTATATATACATGATGGTAATAGAAATTGCAATTTGACCAGGGAGTTATCACATATGCACTTTCAGATGTTGTACATCGACATGTACAGAGAGAGAGTGAGTGGTAGGAGAGAGATAGAGAGAATGAGAGAGAGAGAGAGAGTGAAAGACATAGTGAGAGACAGAGAGAGTAAAAGACAAAGGGGGTGGGGTGAGAGAAAAAGTAGAAAGAAAGATCAAGAGAGACAAAAAGTCAGAGAATAAGACAGAGAGAAATGGAGCAAAAGAATGACAGAGAAAGGTGAGAGAGAAAGAGAGAGAGATAAAGAGAGAGAGTAAAAGAGGGGGAGGAGAGAGATAAACAGAGAGAGTAAAAGAGGGGGAGGAGAGAGAGAAAGTAAGAGAGTGGGAAAGAAAGAAGGAGAGTAAAAGAGAGGGAGAGAAAAAGAAAGAAAAAGAGAGAAAGATGGAAAGTAAAAGAAAGAGAAAAAGAACGAGAGCAAAAGAGAGGCAGTAAAAGACAGAGAAAGTCGATAGAGAAAGAGAGAGAAAGATAACGAGAAAGAGTGATGGATGGATGGATGGATGGACTTTAGAAGGTACAGACAAACAGACAATAGATAGATAGATCATACAGACAGACAGAAGTTATCATACAGACAGACAGACAGATAGAAATATAGATAGA
>MU204446.1:764490-775508 GCA_017309775.1 Paedocypris sp. Pulau Singkep
TCCAAAGAACAAAATAAGAATACAATAAGCAAAAAAAGATCAAAGAAATAGTAATAAAAATAGTAATAAAAAATAGAAAAATGAAAAAGCAGTAAGAATACAAAGCGAATGTAATTGCAAAAACAGATTCCCGATTCAGTGCAGATTTTTAAGTGGCATAAAGTGGTCCATGTGCAGAATAAGGATTAAAAAGAATAATTAAAAAGACAGACAGATAGACAGACGTAAGTTATGATATAAGCACTTTCCGATGTTGGTGAATATGAGTGTTTTAGTTAGTTTAATCTTAACCAAAACTAAGCTGTTCATAGGCCTTTAAATACCATCTTTACCCGCAACAGGCCTTCAAATGTGCAGGGACCAGCCAAAGGTCCCCTCAAGTGCTCATGGGGACCCACTTTAGTGTAAAAACACAGCATTACTACTACACACACAGTAATATTTGGGTGTCGGAGACGAATCTCTGAATGATAGCCAACCAAAAGAAAGAGAGCTACACATGTTATCCATCTAAAAGCTCTCCATCGCTGTCCAGTGTGTTTATATGAGTGTGACCTACTGTACTGGGCGTAGACACACTCACAAACCTGCTTCTGATTAACCCACCGCCCCAAAAAACACTCCAGAAGGGTGTGTGAGAGGGCCACTCGGGAGCGGGAGAGGCCGACATTTGGAATCGTTTATGTAAGTTAAGAGCAGGAATGAGAAAGGAATGGACACTCCAATCCAGCAGGTTCTCAGAGGAAATCCACACGGCTCAGCGGCCAAGAACCCGCAGTAGATATCAGCAGAGCTTCATCATCACGTCAATGCTGGACACAGGCACAGATTTCAAGAGGAGTTGGCAATTAAGAGCTTAATTGCTGTGCGTTGTGTAATTATGCCACTCTCTCTAAATGTGTCATTTTCAAACTGTAGTAGCAGATGTATATTATTGGATGTTGAGAAAAGGAGAGGTAGACAAAGAGAGAGAGGGAGTGGGAGTGCGTGGTAAGAGGGTAAACGAGAGAATGAGAGAGAGAATGTGAAATACATTGTGAGAGACCGAGAGAGTAAAAGACAAAGGGAGTGGTGTGAGTAGAAAGAAAGAACAAGAGAGAGAAAAAAGTCAGAGACTAAGAAAGAGAGAGAAACAGAGCCTAAGATAGATAGGAGAGAGGTAAAAGGTAAGAGAGTGTGTGAAAGAGATACAGGTTCAGAGAAAGTATGAATGAATGGTGGGGAAGTGGAAAAAGAGAGAGAATAAAAGAGTAAAAATGAATGGGCTGAGAGACAGAGAAAGAGAGAGGGAGAGAGAGAGAGAGAGAGAGAGAGAGAGAGAGAGAAGATAGATAGATAGATAGATAGATAGATAGATAGATAGATAGATAGATAGATAGATAGATAGATAGATAGATAGATAGATTGATTGATTGATTGATTGATTGATTGATTGATTGATTGATTGAAAGTAGAAGTAAGAGAAAAAGACAGAGAGCAAATGAGAGGGAGTGAACGACAGATGTCAATAGCGAAAGAGAGAGAGAACGAAAGAGAAAGAGTGCAAGACAGGGAGAGATGAAACAGAGATTGCAAGTCGTGAGAGGAAAAAAACGAGAAAGAAAGTGTGAAAAAGAGAAAGAAGAGAGCAAAAGACATGGAGAGGCAGACAGAGGGATCTAGAGTTGAGAAAGAAAGAGTTTAAAATGGAGATAGATAGATAGATAGATAGATAGATAGATAGATAGATAGATAGATAGATAGATAGATAGATAGATAGATAGATAGATAGATAGATTAGATAGATAGAGAGAGAGAAAGAGAGAGAGAGAGACCCTCGGGTTTCTGAGAAAACAAAACAGACAAGACAGAAAAGCGAAAGAGGAGGGAACGAGGGAGTTTGTGTATTGAGAGAGAAGAAAACACCAATATGACTTAGTAAATGAGTTTCTTCACTTGTGACCTACAGAACATCTCTGTCCTTTTGGCCTTCAGAGAGCAGAACCTGGACTGAAGTCAAAGCCAAAGCTCTTCCAGCTGTGGGAGTCTCGGGATTTATCTCTGCAGAATATGACTTCATCGCTCCATCTAATGAAAGATAAGACGAGTTTCATCATCACTCCATCCAGAAATTTCCAGCCTGATGAAGCGGTTTTAATTATTCGAACATCACACTTTTATTAAACAACATGTTGACGCGAACGTAACATTAGCGTAGCATTGTGCCGAACATTCAAATCTTCACTTCGGCCGTGACTTTATAAGTGTAATCAGAGAGAAATAGACAGAATGAGGGAAGGGTGGATGGATAGTTACAGAAAGACAGATAAAAAAGATGGAGAATTGATGCTTTTGAAAGGAAAGAAAGGAAATGGTGATCATTTATTTGTTGTAATGAATGCATAACAACTTGTGGAAATGAAGGGATGAGGGAAGGAGGGAGCAGCGCTGAGTTTGTCTTCTCAGTTTCTCGGCTGTTTGATAAATCACCCTGAGACTCGACTGCAGCTGGATCACAGATGCTGTGTATGTGTGTGTGCGCGCGCGTGTGTGTGTCTGTCTATGTGTGTGACTATCAGTGTCTGTGTGTGTGTCAGTGCGTATGTCAGTGTGTGTGTCTGTGTGTGTAGGTATGTGTGTGTGTGTCTATGAGTATTAGTTTGAGTGTGTCAGTGTCAATGTGTAAGTAAATGTTAGTGTGTGTGTGTGTGGGTGTGTGTGTGTGTTTGTGTGTCTGTCTGTCTGTGTGTGCGTGCCTGTCTGTACGTGTGTGTGTGTGTGTGTTTGTGTGTGGGTCTGTCTCTGTGTGAGTGTGTGTGTGTGTGTGCGCGCATGTGAGTGTGTGCACGCATGTGTGTGTGTGTGTGTGTGTGTGTGTGTGTGTGCTTGTCTGTCTGCCTGAGTGTCTGTGTGTATGTATGTGTGTGTGTGTGTGTGTGTGATGCAGCTGGAGGACTCATCCTTCATGATGAATAGTCTGGCGGCTTTAGAGGTCACTAATTCAGATTCCTGGTATGCAAGTCAATAATGTTTCACTGTTTCACAACCCAGACGCTGCAGCATCAGTGTTTATGTCGTCACACACCAGACTCTTTCAGTTACACACAACACACACGCTCCTCTTGTATTGATGCCAGAAGTTCACGTTTGCGTTTTATCCCATGTACTCTTAATTTGCCTAAATGCAAATGTTTTTTTTGATAAGCTACAAACACAGTCATAATCTCTCTGCAGCGGAGCGGCCTGGAATATTTTACACAGTCTTTCTGCTTAGACTTTTCAAACCGAAGCGCTTTCGAAATAAAGAGCCTCTTTGACTGGAATATTCTTGACAGGAAGTTTGAAATTTCAGCTGGGAGCAGGCAGAAGACATAGGTGCAAGCAGCAATTACGGGGTTTGTGTGTTTTATTATTTTGTAATGTAAGAAAACAATACCTGAAACCAAAAATATAAAGTTGTATCAAAACGAAGCAATGTAGCAATAAAGAACTGAAAGAAAAATAAGTCTAAAATGCTGCATATGTAAGCAGACATTAGCACCTTCGTCTACCGCTTATCCGGGGCCGGGTCGCTGGGGCAAGAGCCACAATAAAGAAGCCCAGACTTCCCTTGCCCCAGCTACGTCCCCCTGCTCTTCCACTAGGATCTCGAGGTGTTTCCTGGTCAGCCGGGTGACAGTCTCTCCAGCAGGTCCTGGATCTGCCTCTGGAACACCTCTACTTGGGGAAGGACCCTGTCCCTGACCTGCAGGGCCCACTCCACCCTTTTCCAGCTGAGAACCATGGGGTCGGACTTGGTGGCACTAATTTCCATCAAGGCCGTTTCACACTCGGCAGCAAATCAAATCAGCAAGATCATGTCCTGATGAAGCCAACAAGACCACATCATCCACAAAACGCATGGACCTGATTCTGAGATCACCGAACCGGATCCCCCTGCCGCCTCGGCTGTCATACAGAGAGCGGACAGTCCGTAATAAGGGCTCCGGTACTCCATATTGTCGGAGTACCCCCCATAGGAGTCCCTGAGAAACACGATCGAATGACTTCTCCAAGTCCACTAAACATAATGTAGACTGGTTGGGCAAACTCCCATGATCCGTCCAAGATCCTGAAGAGAGTATTGAGCTGGTCCGTAGTTCCATGTCCAGGACAGAAACCACATTGCTCCTACTCAATCCGAGAACTGACAATCCAACAAACTCTCCTTTCCAGTCCCCCTGAATAGACTTTCCCAGGGAGACTGAGGAATGTGATCCGTCTGTAGTTGGAACACAGCCTCCGGTCCCCTTCTTTAAAAAGAGGAACCACCATCCCAGTCCGCCAAAGGCACTTTCCCCAATGTGCACACAATGGTGTAAAGACATGTCAACCCAGCCTTAAGGCAATCAGAGCGGATCTCATCCACCACGCCGCAGAGCTTGACTACCTGGGCAACCTCTGCCCCAGAGATAGGAGTACCCATCCCTGATTCCAGAGGCTCTGCTTCCTCCTCGGAAGACGTGTTGGAGGGTATGAGGAGGTGTTCAAAGTATTTTCCCCACAATGTCTCCAGTTGAGATCTGAAGCTCCCCATTTCCACCGTAAACAGTGTTGACGCCACGGTCCTCAGGCAGCGGATGATGGACCACAATTTCCTCGAAGCCACCTGAAAGTTGTTCTCTATGGTTTCGCCGAACTCCTCCCAAGCCTGGGCTTTAGCCTCAGCGACCACCGAAGACACCCAAGTGTCCAAAACATACCACAAACTTGATGAAAGGACCATAAAGTTGATCATGGAACTTTGGCCTAGAGTGTCCTGGTGTCATTAGTGCATGTGGACACTCCTAAGTTTGAACATGGTGTTCACTACTGACAATCTGATAATCAAGGAACAGAACACCGCTCAGGTTCATGTTGGAAGGGAGGAGGGGGGGGGCTGTTATTCCCAATCACCCTTTTCCTGGTCTGGAGGTGGTGGGAAGCCACCCTTTGTCCGCCTGGTAGTAGTCCACGTGACATCGACTGGCACCCATCTCCACCTTCACACGACCCCTATGGCCCCTCCGGTAGGTGGTGAGTCCACTGGAAGGGTGACCCAGGACTCGCATCCGGGCAAGGGAGACTTGGCCTTTTAGAAAGAATATAAATTCTATAAACTTTCTATACCTGGCAAAAAAGCTTTTTCTGATTCTTCTGATTCTAGAAAGACTATAAAATAAATAAATAAATAAGTTTGTTTATTTGTTTGTTTATTTGTGCATAGTATTTTCACTGATTTTGAACTTTCAAGGATATATAATTCAAGTTGTGTTTATATCAATTTTTATATAGACATAGAATCCTGATTAATTTTAGCTTTCCACCTTAGTTAAGAGGTGCTTTGCGTTTAAGTGATACTTGAGACTGTAAAACCTGAAAAATGTGCTAATAACCTTGTCGAGGTTATAACTTTAAGTCTTATTAAAAATGAGAAGGAGAGAGAGAGAGAATAATTACGCAACTTCACCCAGAGAAAATATTACTATACTGTACAAATACGATTTTCTGGTTCAAACCACGTTACGTAAAATAAAGAGGTATTTTGTTTTTTCACCAGATACCTTCCAACTTATCCTATAACAATAACTGCAGGTTCTTACATGACCTGAGCGAGAATAATACCTGTCTAATAATCCTTCAAACCAAAATAACATGAACTTATAGCGTACATTCCTGCGGCAGAGAGGAATAAAGTCTTATAGACACTATAAAAAAAATGACAAACAAGTTAATGGTGCGTGCCCTGAAAACTCAATAACATTCAGCATCCATACTTTTCCCGGTATAAAATATCCATCGACGCGTGCACTCTGTGATCCCGAGTGCTGTCTGGTTCGAGTCTGCATCGCCCACAGCCACGTGATGTCATTTGATATCCCCGCATCGGCCAAAACCACGCTTGTGAGGGCACGGCAGATTAAAATGTGATTAATATCGCACATAGTGACATTATTAAAGTCAATGGGAGTGTGTAAGAGCTAGTCGGCATGGTCAGATTCAATCGGCGGTGGCTTTTGCAGATATCTAGGTCACAGTGTGTAGCGGCTGCAGGCGGCAGATTAGGCTGCACTACAATAACCTCCACATCCACTTGATATGTAATTGAAAACAGATGGATTAAGTGCAGAGGATGATGAAGCGTTAGGGGTGGAACACACACAGATTAATGAGAAGACACACAAACACTGAGCGGCTTCCGTAATATCATTACCACAACGACTTAGCGCTAGTTGCCAAAGGCTGAACGCATTTGCCACTAAACATTCAACCAAACACACCCATTTTAACTGTTGTGACAACTACGTTGGTTGAACGTAAAGGCGACATGGTCGTGATTTAAGACACAAGTTTTATACCCAATCGGGGTCTTTCGTTGTTGAGTTTGCATGTTCTCCTGATGCATTGGGTTCAAAACATGCAGGAGGATGCAATCGGAATATTGAAAATTGCTCATAGATACAATTGCGATCGGCTCCCTGTGACCCAGAAATGCAAAAGGGGTTCAGAATTTGTATGGTTGGATCATGGATCATTAAATATATTCAACAACTTTAACACATTCATAGCTTTAATATTGTTAAAATCGCCATAATCTTTGAGGTTCTTCATCTACAACACAATGTTATTTTATGTGGCCTGCGAGAGCTGAAAAGTTTACAAAATAAATTAAAAGCGTGCTTTGTCCAAAAACTACTTTTCCCACAATGCCTTTCTAGTCAGTAGTGTTGCCACTGCTGTCACATCCATGCCAAGGAATTGAGACTGGACTGGACAGAATTGGGATTGTTTCAAGAAAGATGGGAAGGCGAATACTTGTTTGTGCTTCAAGGACAAAGACTGGTATGTCTTTTGTGTTACGTGGCAATGTCGGTTGTCAAAGAGTAAAATCTGCGTCGACATTTTGACACCAAACACGCACTTTAATGATTGTACCTGCATTTTGTTTGTGTTTATCATTTTCAGAAAATGTAAAATCAATAGTAGAGAGAATCCGCTTGATGTATTCAAGCAACTGAATAACAGTTGCAGCTCAGTTTTAAGTTTATATTCTTTATTCACTTAGACAGTTTGGTACTTCATTAATGGAGTTATGTGGGTTTTTATAAGCCGGCAACCTTTAAAATGATTTTCTATGCAACTGTAATTGACACTTGAATAAGTTATAATAAATAATGAGTAATTTAACATTAAGAAGTAGTTACATTGTTTTCTTATTATTGTCATCACATTCTATTACATTTAGTCACCATTGTAAGTTACATCCGGCTCTTTGAGGACATCCATTCTGCTGATGTGGGCCTCAGTGAAAATGAGTTTGACACCTCTAATCTTTAGGTTTGGGTTTCTGAAAAAAAAAAACATTGATTAAAAACTGACATTTACAACAGGGGTCCTAACAGTCGAACTAGTACTAAGATAACTGAAAATTGTCCCCTATCACACAGGTCTTGAACTGGTAGACTACAGGGCGCTGATGTAACCTAGTCACTGTAACTGTGATATTTACTTTGATATATATCTTAAAGAGTTCAGAGGGAAAAGTTTCAGTCTTTTTTTTTCTTTTTTTATCCCTCAGACATCCCTTCATTTTGCATCGTGGTAGGATCTGCCACCCAAACGTTAATGGTCCTGGTCCGGTAGGTTTCATAATTGTAGTGTCTCTGAGCAAGACCCTTCTCGAAGTAACCCACCCTGCTCCGAGGTTTAAGATTTACCACACTGAAATGACAACATACCGTATATTGCATTATATAAGTTATGTTATATATGCTCATTTTAAAGCTCACTTTAGCAAATGTGTAAAATGATGAGTACCTATTGGCCAGAATAATCAAAACTCGCCTAACTTTATACATTCCTTTTGATGCTTTACAGAGCCACGTCTTCTACAACTTTACACAGGGGGACTTCCAAATAGCGGATTACTGCTAAATAGTCAGGCACAGCTGCAACAATTTTTATGACTTTGCTGATGTATTGAATTAAACCATCGTTGTAAATAGCGTTTTTACGCACCAACCCGTCTCTCTCCTGGTTGTGGTTTAAGGCCAAACTGCTCCCCCTAGTGCCAATGATGACAATGACTGAATAATTATGAACACCTGTGATTGTGACAGCACCTGTCAAGTCAAGTCAAGTCAAGTGACCCTCACCTATAACGAGACTGATCGTCTGCGGAGACACGCCTCTAGCACTTGTCATGTTTCTGAGACACACCCACAATGAATCTCTAGAGCTCCTTCACTTCTCCAGGTTTGTGTATGTGCAGTTCATTTGGATGGGTTAAGGGCCATATTGACAATCTCACTCACTTCACTTCACTTTGTCTAAAGAGTGAGTCTAGTCAGCTGGACATCATTCACAGAAAAACGTTTCACTGCCAATCCACGTGGCATCTTTAGCTGGTTGGCATTTTTCATAGGTTGTTTAAAGTTGTGATTGTCCTATGATAAGGTGTGTCCTTGATGATCTTGTTGTGTGAACAGAGGAGTGGTTATGTTAGTGTTGTTACTTCCCAAGTTAGCTCCGTCAAATGTCACTGGGTGGTTGTGTCTTTTCAGGACTTGTGATCTTGACCTTCTTTGGGTTCTAAACTTCTACAGTAGATCTTGATCTTCTAATGGTTTGACCTGATGCCGATTCATTCACCACTTAAAATCATCATCACAATGGCTTGTAGCAACCATCACAATGATTATGTAGTGTTAGAATGCCAGAGAAGGCTGGCATGACCTGGTTCTCCCAAAGGTTTCCCAGAGGTTTTTTTTTACCTGGCCACTTTACTGTCGCAAATGTGCTTGCTCACTGGTCATAGCGATAACCTTTAACCTCCACGAACAATGGAACCAACGCAACAATATTCTATTTTTACATTTTCACACAGCGGCTTAGAGACAGTTGTAACCGTGAAAAGTGCTTTACAAATGCAGCGAACTTGAACTTGAATGAAAGAGCAGAATCTCTATTCCGACTCTTAAACCACTCATCTTCTCTATTCAGACTGTATCTGTTTAGAATGATAACACTGGTATAATAAGACTGTTATACGCAATAATTTTACCTATTGCTATAATTGGTGTCGGTGGTTTGCACTCAGATTACAAACTCCCAGAATCCCTAGCGTGTCTTGTGATATGACATCTGTTAGGTATTCCGTAATTGGTCCGGTGAAGGGTAAATTCCCAATACTGTTTATGTCTTCCTATCAGTTTCTGGTAGGTTTTGTCTGTAAATTAAAATTGCTTTGTAGTATATTTTGGGATTTTTTTTTCCCCACAGCATGTCCGCCTCACAGCATGAAGGACACAAGTTTGAGGTCCGGGCTAAGAATTGGAGTTCAACTATTACCTAAATGTGTGAGTGAGAGTGTGAATGTGTATGAATGCTGGGATTTGCTCCCCGTGGCCCAGAAATAGAGAAGCTGTACGTAATATGCCGAGATTGTAATTAACTGCAACATAGCAAAAAAAAATCATTTAGTGTAACATAAAGCGGTAAAAGCATTGTGTACGTTTCTGCTCAAATCATTCCTGGCACAAATTTGTAAAAGTTTGTTTAGCTAGATAATACACAAAAATGATAATCAAAATGATCAGTTGCACAAAAAAGAGGACAGTTGAGAAGCGTGCTGTGCGAAAACGCTAAAATAATCGCCAATACAATAGATTAAAGTGTATTAATTTAATCTGATTTGGACTAATCCTCGGCTCATATGTGCTAATGTGAGGACGTAAAGCTACGATGAGCCCTAATTCAGCAGGGCTGTAATCTCAGGACCGTTTAATGACCGACGCCACACAATCATTTCATCTCGAAACAGATAACAAAAAAAAAAAAACAAACACGAATTTCCCCAAAGCTTATTCAAGTGTATTTTATTAATCGACTTACTGGAATAGTTCTATTGACACTCTACGAAACAGAAAAAAAAATTTGGGTTTCATCACAGTCTTTCATCACGGCATCTGTGACCTAGATTCCTTCTTTTCCCCTGATATTGCTCTCTCCTTCACTCATTCCTGCTTTCCCGTCATCCTGTGCTCATAAATGTTTGATTACTTCTCTTATAATAGCAGCTTTTGTGCCAAGGTGCACACAGAGAGACACGCTCAGATCGTGTGTTTTCAATTGCAGCGAGACTGAAAAACGAAAACCTCAACAATACGACGGTCTTTGCTCAGTTCACGTGTGTAAAAATTGCAAACGTCACGTTTTCGTTAATCGCTCACATGGATCTCTCGTCTGTTCCATTCACCACACCGCTATGTCTAGACTTGAATGAGACACTGTCATTCCCTGGATGCGGTTGTCATGGTTACCGTGCCCGTCACCAGGGTAACCAGTCTGGATGCAACGTTTAAAGCAAGGTACATTAAAATGGGATAATTCCACACAACATGCTCCATAATATATCAATCTCTCTCTCTCTCTCTCTCTCTCTCTCTCTCTCTCTCTCTCTCTCTCACACACACACACACACACACACACACACACACACACACACACACAGCTGTTAATCTCATTCCACTTAGCAGAGAGAGCTGGCTCAGGGAGGTAATCTGTTGAAAACCTGCTATTCGGACATACTGGGACAGCTGGCGTCGAAAGCATCCAAACTCTCTCTCTCTCTCTCGCCCCAGACACCAATACAGGACGAGAAAATGTCTGCTGACGGGGTGACACAACGCTCTCTGTTACTGGCATCACAGAGACAGTGAAAAGGGGAGAAAGGAGTGAAATGTAAGAAATGAAAGCAAGAGAAAGAATCAGAGGACAAAGAAAGAGCAAGTATGAAGTCGGGATAAAACAGAGAGAAGGGAGGAAAACATGTCAGAGGGAGACAATTGAGACAGAAGGGGAAGAGCGAGGTTGGAGAATAGAGGTACAGTAATGATGATGAAAGAGCGGTAAAAAGAGAAAGCTAAATAGAGAGAGATTTAGAGGAAGACAGAGAGAGAGATATAGTTAGACAGACATTGAGAGAGAGAGAGAGAGAGAGAGAGAGAGAGAGAGAGAGA
>MU204446.1:790809-810411 GCA_017309775.1 Paedocypris sp. Pulau Singkep
ACGAAGATAAATTAAAAAAAAAAAAACAATGAGATTCAGCGAATTTAATTATTTTATATTGTAACGCAAGTACATTGAAAGTAACTGTAATTAAATTACTTAAAAATGAACAGTAATTCGTTACTTTACTTTTTCAGTGAAAAAGTAATTTAATTACAGTAATGCGTTACTTTGTAACGCGTTACACCCAACACTGGTTGTGAGTGACGTGTGTGTCTTGTGTGTGTGTCGTGAATGATGCGTTTGTGGTGAATGATGAGTGTTGTGTATCAAGTGTGTGTGTGATAAGTGATGTGGTGTGTGTGAGTGGTGTGTGATGACTGACCCGTGGTGTGAGTAATGATGCGTGTCTATGTTTTTTCTTTTACGTAGAGTTGAAATAGCACAGTTTGTCATACCGTTTTACAATTTTGCAATTAGTTTCGAAAACAAATGATGACAGAACAACTGGTATTTTAATCTAAACAAAAAGAACTCTCTAACCATAGCTACCCGTTACACAATAATCGATTAATGCTTTTCAACAATGGCCCGATGACACACCTGCTGGGCCGTGTCGATTTTGGCCAGTGCCATCTGAACCTCTTCCTCCGTCATGTCCAGGTCAAAGTCCTTCTCCCAGTCTTCACTCACGTCAGTGCTGGAACCTGCCACAACATGGCACACCAACAGGTGAGAAGACGAAGGTAAAAATGAACTGTGTTATTAGAAAAGTGACATTTATTAATGAAAAACATTCATAGAAAAAACACAAATGCGAAATAAATAACTTGAAAGGAAAGTATGAAAGAAGGATAAAAAGTTGGATGGGTGGACAGTCGAACAGCAAATGGACAAAGAAAAGACAGACAAGAAAACTAGCAATTGAGCAAGAGAATTTTCTAGAAAAAAAACCTAGCAATTTCAATTTCCCTAATGAAAGGGAGCGAAGAAGATGAAAAAGAGAAAGAAGATGAGATGGAGGGAAAAAAATAAGAAAGGGAGAAAATAGCTGAACACAAGGTCGATAAAAAAAATGGATGGATGGATATAGACAGATTGATAGGCAGACAGACAGATGGATGGATGGATGGATAAAGTCATAGATGGATGGATGGATGGATGGATGGATGGATGGATGGTTCGATAGATAGATAGATAGATAGATAGATAGATAGATAGACAGACAGACAGACAGACAGACAGACAGATAGACAGATAGACAGATAGACAGACAGACAGACAGACAGACAGACAGATAGACAGATAGATAGACAGACAGACAGACAGACAGATAGATCTATCGGAGGAAAGACAGACAAATAGATAGACTGGCAGATCGAAAAGGGGCAAAGGTCAATTTTTGTCAGGGGCAAAAACAGATCAATAAATACAAAAAAAAGTGAACAGAGAAAAGTAAATGAGAGAGAAAAGAAAAATAAGAAAGGGACAACATGGCTGAACACAGGGCAGATAAACTGATGGATAGAAGGATGGAGGAATGGACAGATAGATTTATACAGTCAGACAGATAGATAGAATGAAAGAAAAGGGGGCAATTGTATCAAATGGAAAAGAGATAAGAAAAAAGAGAAATGGACTAAAATCAAAAAGAGGGAATAAAGTGTTGAAAGGGAGAAAAAAAGAAAGAGAGAAAACATCTGAACACAGGGCGGAGAAAAAGAGGGATCCCCTCACCCTTCTGGCCGTTGTTGGAAGGTGTGGACTTTCCGCTGTCAGAGTTGAGCTCAAACACGCGGAGGTCCTGTGGTCCGTCTTCATAGTGTGGGGGTCTCTCCTCCGGGACGTTCCGAGAGAGCTCCGCCTCAGTGGGTGTGGCCTGTGTCACCCGGATGGCCACGGCGTCGGTGGGATTCTCCATCTGGGTGGGGAAGCTGATGCTGTCGCTGCTGATGGAGGGAGTGATGGAGGAGGAGGAGGCCACCACTTGAAGAGGGGAGGAGCTTTCAGGGTCCGCCTCAATCTGGACCTCAGGGACATGCGGAGTAATATCCAGGAATGACGTCGACGAAGCCCCTAAAAACTCACCTAGACACAGACCAGGACCATATAACGTCAAAATAATAAATAAAACACAATATAAATAATAAAAAAAAATAATGAATAAAATAAAAAAAAAAAACCTGATATTTTTAAGCGCTACAATACGGAAAATAAGCCCTGGCAAAGATCAGATACCGTACGCTTAACACTCTCATAAAATGATGCTAAGAAGGTTTAACATTAGTAATAATTATTTTATGTCATTTTTTCAAATAAATGTGTGATCACAAAGGAATCTGGAAATTAAGTGTATTATATCATATCTATACAGATATAAGCACCCCCAGGCACATTTAAAGAAATAAATTAATTAAAAAAAAAAAAAAAAAGCAAAGCATAATGTACATGAAGTCTTTAAAAGCATAAAGTTTTTGTGACTCGTCACTTTGATGTCATTTTAAAAACTCCCACTGTAGTGATCGGAACTGCACTTCCCAGAAGTCTCAGTGGCTGATGTCCCATGATCCTTTTCACGGAGTGGCAGACTACAGTGGCAGTTATTTTTGGCTGGTCTTCACCAGAAATCGTATTCATCAGAAGTTTTGTTCGATTAATTTTTTACTCCTTGTCTATGCTCTTCGTTTCCTGTAGCTGTAGTCTCTGTCTACTACAATAATGTTATATTGTTTTTATTTCTTCTAGTGTTATTTTATCCCAGCAAAGAGTTGAGCGTCAAAAATTGAAAAAGTGCTGCTTATATTGGCGTAAATACGGCACTTTCAGACTAAAAAAAGCAAAGTGATTTTGTCAATTTGAGGCTTATAAAAATTGTGGCGTATCACAAACCCGGAGCAGTGGGCAGCTTTGTTGGGGTCAGTGAATAATTTTATGTGGTATACAAATCTCAAAAATGCATCCAAATGCTGTTACGGAGCTGTGGAAATGATTCGAGGAGTAATACTTAACACAAAGAAGAATGAGCTATGGCAAGCCACTTTAACATTTAAACCGCCGCAAATAATCTAAATTAGTTTTTTGTCTATTACTACTCTGGTTTTATTACGCAGTCAAGTTACTGTCAAGGAGGCAAACATGTTGAAAGATGACTAAAATGTCTTTTTTTTTTTTTTAGCTATGGGCTTTTTTTTTTTTTTTTTTTTTTTTTTTTTTTTTTTTTTTTTTTTTTTTTTTTTTTTAGCTTTGCCATAGTTTTATCTACAAATCTCTGTAGATCTGGACTCCATGCGTCATCTCACCTTCCTCATCCTCTTCCTCCCAGCCCAGACTCTCAGACTGAGACGTCTGTTCTGCTCTCTGTTTTAACGCAAGCCTCCTGGCCTCCTCCTGCAAACACACGCACACACACAAAAGTGTAATTAGCAAGACATGAGAGGCATTTTAAGCATTCACATTCCGAAAGGCCTCAAATTATGTTCATAAAACGGTAAAAATTTGTCACAACAGATCAGCCAAACTCAAAGTGAGAATATTTTCCATTTAAAAAGTATGAACAATAAATTAAACCCTAAATAAAAGGACAATTATTTTAGACTTCTTTTTCAGCATTATTTGACATTTATTGAAATTACAGCCATGCATATTTATTATTCAATGAACGTTATGTACTTGATATTGATCCCTAATTTAATAAAATGGAAATATAGAATAGATTAGAATAGAATAGAATAGAATAGAATAGAATAGAATAGAATAGAATAGAATAGAATAGAATGCCTTTATTGTCATTGCATCACATTGTTGCAAAAAAATTGGTAAAACTACTCCGTTGTTTGTGGTGCAACAAAAGGAAAAGAATCGCACAAAATAAAAATGTAAGATATTATACACTTTGAATAAAATAGAATATAAATAATATATATAGTATAAAATGAACGCAGAAGTACCACAAATGTTTCAATAAATAGATGAAGTAAACAACAATATAGAAAAGCTAAATTTTGCAGGAAGGAATAAAGTGGTGTATTGCACGGGTTAAGAACGAACACTGTTCAAAAATGTTCAAAATGACTATAACTGGCAGAATTATAGCTGCAGAAAAAATATTTAAAAAAATGACTGTACATAAAGAATAAAAGCTCTTCTTTGTTTATAATTGATTAATAACCGTGTAGAAAAGAAAAACACTGTACAAACAAGTGTAGTAAAAAAGTAGTACAAACAGCGCCCAGCAGAGGGCGATACAAGTTCAACCTTTGAAAAAACGCATCTAGAGAGCCAAGTAAACGTAAAGACACAAAGGTGTGATGTCACGTGATCATGGCGTGTGACTGTGTGAGTCGAATTTCACATGAAGTTGATATTATCATGTAATAACATCATGTATTAATCGCAGATATATCTGTACCTGCTCCAACTGGAAAACTTTATAGAAGTATCGGTGCCAGAACTCCGAATGAGCCACTGCAGCCGGAACCTGAAAAACACAGAAATACAAACATGAAATACAAAAAGGCCGTCGTTTTTGCAGCATCTTACCATTTTAGTATAAAGAGCTCTGATGGCAGGACTGTTGACCAGAAGCTCAGAAATGTCCATTTTCATCTCGTCCAGACTGAAACTGCACAACCAGGCATCAAACTGCTCCGAAGGGCCTGCGGAACCCACGGGACACAAGAGAAACCTTCAGAAACCCAGTCTGTGAAGACGTGTGACTGACCGATGAGATTCACTGACCATCAGGCTCGTTGCAGTAGGTGGCAGGGTCGGCTTGAAGAGTGTAAAGTCGGGCCTGAGAGGTGAGGAAAGAGGCAAAGTTGAAATCAAGGCACACATGGTTTAAAATATTATGTGTGTATGGATGTCTTAAGACGAAATAGATTAAAACATTACCGTACTTACACAAATATAAGCACCCCCCTGATTATTCAGGCACAAAATTAAAATGTAAAAAAAAAATGTACGTTTCTGGTTCAATTACGTTAATATTTTCTTAAAAATTATTATCCCCTGTGCAGCGACCGAGCGTTTTGATTGTGTCTGTTCCTTGGATTTTTTTCTTGCTTTTTGACCGTTCTGACTTGAAATGTGGAAAAAAAATAGCGCTTATATTTACGTGCATATTTAAGTTACTTAATTAAGTACCACCACGTTTTTGAGTTCGCTAAAATTGGAAAAAACGTGTGCTTATATTTGCATAAATACAGTATGTGTTTTTATAAATTTTGTCTCATTTTGTTGGACATTATTGTGTGTCGTTTAAAGCCGGTCACTTTTCCAGCTAATATTCCATAATGTGACAATCTGTGTGTTTTTTTCTCATTTATTTTCAATCATCACAATAAAAAGCCGACTAGTTGTGGTGAGAGGAGTGCGCAAATAAACCTGGGTGAAATTAAGTCTATTATGAGCTGACTTAAACCCAGAACTTAAAAAAATGTATTTATTTTTTTTTTTTACATTTTGGTATGGGCATTTCACTTTCAGTTTAAAAAAAACATTTGTACGGGCACTTTCACCCTAAAACGTAAGAATTTAATAATTCTCACAGTGAAGCTTGTACAGTATGAACGCAGCCTCCTGATTGGGCCGATCTGAACCAATCACAGATGCTGATGTTATGTTAAATGTCAAGCGATCTCTTTCCAAATGCCAAAAAAAATGCCCCGACAGGAAACTGGCTGGAAAAATGATCATTATTTTTAATCAATTCAATCACCGAAGCATTGTTCAAGACTTCGCCCAGGGTGGAGATTATTTTTAACAATGGTCTTCATTGTTAAGACGAGAATAAAGATCACGATGTTGCGGCTTTTGCTCGCACAACAGCAGCAGATGAGAACGATAACTTAAAGAAAAATTGACAGTCGTCACTTTATTATGACAAAAATATCAGATCCCAATTAACTGTGTGTGTCACTTATTATGATTTTTCTATATAGATCCAGAAACGTACGGCTCACCTTACTGCTGTCATACACCTCTGTTGTCCCTGTGGGCGTGGCCATCAATGTGATGACATCACAGTCAATGGTCTTGTCGGGGGGTGGAGCCAAGGTGTCTGTGATCACACCCAGAATATTTGAAATGCCCTTCTTGACCTTTTCCGTGGCCTCAGTTGAACCTTCCACCTGAAGAGAAGACGTTTAATATGACGAACCAGTACATTCAATAAACTACTGATACGTTCAAAGCAATAGTTAGTGGTTATAAAGATAAACCAATGCTCGTGTAGTTGTCTCCTTACTGCTAGTTTGCTCTTGAAGGCGTTTGCTGTGGCCACTATGGAGCAGGTGGTGTCATGTTGGACCACGCTGGAGAATTCGGTCAAGTCTCTTTTGATGAACTCATAAGCCTCGGCGGACTGCAAAAGCGTCAGTTTATCATAAAAGAAAGAAGTAAAATAGATCTGTATGTGTGAATGAAGAAAAGAAGCTCACCTTTACTCGGACAGACTGAATGCTCTGAGTCAGCCAGCCGCCCCACCATCCTTCTCTGAGGACACAAATCATCATCATCATCATCATCATCATCATCATCATCATCATCATCATCAGCTCCCTGTTACATTGTCATAAAGAACCTGCTTGTATAATTGTTTAAAACATAATTTTATTTAAATAATGACAATAAAAACTCAAGCTAATTTCATGTTTATTTATAGTGTGTCCAGTGTTATTTATATTTAGTTAATATCTATAATAATACCGCATGTTTATACCGTAGATGTTTTTTTTTTAAAATATACATATATTTGACTGCTGTTGTGACATGCAATTTCCCCACTGTGGGACAATTAAAGGCTTTTTCAATTCAATTCAATTCAAATAGAATGAAGATGAATGATTTTCCAGGATGATCAAAATCAAACCAGTTTCATTCACTGATGCCGCTGTAACACAGAAACGATAGTATATAGTATATAGTAATATAGTATATATATATATATATATATATATATATATATATATATATATATATTTATAGTTGCATATTAATAATACCAAAACACTTATCAAGAAATACAAATCATTAATCATTTTCTTCCACAAGGTGAAAAGTCTTCATTTAATACAGCAGTTTGCTCCTTGCATTTTGCCCTAAAAGAAACTTGTCATATAGTACGCTAAAAATATTATCAACTTACTGTGTTAATTTAAGAACATATTTCGTACTACTATTTCGAGTGCTAAGAGAATTGATGTAGTTAATTTGTCGGTAATTTTAATTACAACAACAATTTACTATCTGTTGTATGCTTTCGTTTATATTTAGAAAAATAGACACATATAATTTAAAGTAAATACAGTATAGTATACAAGTTAAAATTATAATTTAATTATAGAAAAGTATTAACAATTTCAAAAATGTCGAACAATTTTCCTTATCTGCTTTGTCATTGCTGCGTCCGGAATCTGCACATAACCACATAATGTGCTTTCTATATAGAAAAAAAATGTCTTTATCGTACATGACAACGATAATGTATGTTAATTCGACTAATTCAAAGTGCTAAACGTCAAACAGACATGGCAACAATAGCGAAACTGGAAGAAGATTAACGATGATACGAAATATGTATCGTCAAGTGTCAACGTTTAAACGTTTATTTGACTTTGTGTTGAATGTTCGACACGTTGCGATGATTTAAATCGCTTCCACGACCCTCTTTATGCTGTGACATTGCATTAACTCTGTTTCCTGGTGATCATTTTGTAAACAAACCGAATTCCTCCGTCGCAGCCAGCAAAACATGACACAGTAGGGTCATAGTGACGATTTCGATGCCGCGAGTCACGATCAAAAGCAGTGTCAGTGCTTAGATGTACAAAAGAAGGATTTCTGTTTGAAACTTGGATTTATTACTACGATGTTTGTGTGTTTGGAACTCACCCGTCTGCCATCTTCAGCGCATGACGTCACTCGTCTGGCCGGAACTCTGATCTAAACACTCACGTCAAAAAAAAAATTCATACAAATTACATATATTTAACACTATAATTTTTTTAATGACTTATTATTCAAAAAAGAATGTGGGTACATTGTATAAACGTTTTAATGGGTAAAATGCAAATCAAATATTACGAAGGTGCACAAAGTACGGCAAACATGTAAGGTCATATTGCACGAGAAAAACCGACAAAAGCCGAGGCGAAACGAAGAGTACCGACTAATGCCGAGTACAACAGCGGTTTAAGAAAACACATTTTACATAGAATCAACACGTGATAATATTATAAACATATCCAAACAATTCAAGCATTATTGTTGTAAAATATTGAGCGGCTTCACACATCTTACTTTTGTGGTTCTTTAAACAACACATACAATATTTGATTTAATTGTCTGCAATTGGATGCGCGGATGTGCAGGCAAACAAACATCAGGTTGTGATCATTTTATTCCGAAAAGCTGCCCAAATGGAATATCCTCGAGATTGTTTTTTTCCCCCAGTTTGTTTCTGACTGCGCATGCGCATCGCCCATAGCGTGCTGATGTCAGATCAGTCAGAGACGCTCCTACATGACTTTTTTGTTGAGGTATGTATTGTATAGACATTGAAAACAAAATCAATGCTCAGCTAAACAATCAATATGCCAGTTCAAAGCAGTAGATTCAAAACAGAGAGAATTATAAGTATTAATTAGAGGAAAAAATAAAGAAATAAATAAAACGTTATTTTAAAAAATGATTAAAATTAAAAGCAGATAATATAATTAATAAAATGTCAGAATAATGAGGAGATAAGCAGTAAAATGGGAAAATAATAATAATAATAATAATAATAATTTTGTACACTCACATTGCTTTGGAGAAGGCGATTGTTTATACTTGTTTCTTTTTATATTTTAATATTTTTTTCACTCTAACTCTAATCATGCTAAGCCAGTGTCCAATCAGAATTCACGGTATATTTACAAAAAAAATTGGATTATAAATAAATTTGGATTAATATTTTCCCACAGAATGTAGATTTCTCGTATTATGATAGTGTTTGTTCACAATGCATCATGAGAAGACTTGTCAACTGGAGGAATGTGCTGTCAACAACAATAACAACAACAACAACAACAACAACACCAGCGTAATGATGCAATTTGAGAACAAAAAAAAAAAGAATAGCAGTACCATTTTCCACAGATTTCCGCAGATATTTTTTTACAATGTGACTTTTTCAAAAATTTCAAAAAATTGAACTTGCATGGCACTAAGCAACTTAACCCTTAAGTCATTTAAAATTGCCAACACAGGAGTGAAAAACAAAGCATTTTGCTCACTTCCCATTGTTTAAACTAATGTATTCAATTTATTCCAATCATTTCCCAAAAGTCACAATCCGAGTCTGGTCTCGCGGGAGAGAGTTTGTCCCGTCACTTTGTTACACGTAATCAAGGAATGAATTTGCCGGTAATGGAATTGACACGAGCAGTTTATCACCTCATTAGAATTCCGAGCAGTCCATATGGATTGTGCCTGATGGGAGTGTTTAACCGGACACCTGAGGCCCCGGACCCCTCACATCACCCTCAGGGACCCTCATCCCAGCTGAGCTTGGCTTGTCAATGAGCAGTAAGTGGGTGAGTGGAAGTGAGGTTTTATCCTGGTGTCACCGGGTCAGTCCGCCATCTCCCGCATGCTGTCGTCCTCGTAATTGAAGTCTCGCTGTTTCCAGACTGCGCAATATGTGCGTATGTTTCACAATATGGCTCCCAAATCCCGCTCAATCCCACTAATTGGGACCGTTTCTTACCAATTAACTCTGTCGTTCTAAATCTGTGGCCACAGACGGTGCGTTAATATATGGATTTGAAGGAATATATAGTGCGGGATGTGGGAAAGAGTCAGCTTATGTAGACCCGAATAGAAATAAACGGAATTTAGTAATAATTTAGAAATAATTCAGAAATCATGCAAAAATCATACAAAAAAGGGCCTATAACACAGTATGTTTCATAATATGGCTCGCACATCCTGCTCAATCCCACTTATTGGGACCCATGGATATCATTTAACTCAGATATAGATAGATATAGGAACGTGGTGTGGGAAGTTGGGAAAGAGACAGCATAGACTCGAATAGCAACAAACTCAAAAAGAAATAAAACATACCTGCTTTAAAATTTGTAATTCGGTAATAATTTAGAAATCATTTAGAAATCATTAAAAAATCGTTCAAAATCATTCAAAAAAGACGCTATAACACAGTATGTTTCACAATATGGCTCGCAAATCCTGATCAATCCCACTAATTGGGACCATTGGGTACCAATTAACTCCAATTTAGTACTAACTTCATCAGAAATCATTCAAAGATCATTCAAAAATCCTTCAAAAAGATCTTTATGAATGATGATTTAAGAATGATCATTCAAAAATCATTCAAAAAGATCTACAAAGTACTCCAATCTATAAAAAAAAAGTTTGAAAGTTTGAAAAAAATACACTTTTCAAATGTACATATTTTAAAACATTTAAATTGTTTCAACGACTGCGTTTTTTTAACGATTCAATGACATTTCAAATATTGTATTGTTCTTGTTTGGTTGTTGTTGTGCTTTGTTTACATTTATATTATTATTTCCATAATACAATATAATATAATAAAATATTTGTAATTAAGCTTTATTTTATGGTTAACATTAAACGTAGTTACAAAACAAGAACACACACACACACAGTAGCTTACATTGCGACACACTGGAACAACCTTTCATTTTTACATTTGATATCACCCATTAAAAAAAAAACGAAATCTCAGGAGTTTTATAAAACCATATGTCGGCACTTTGCAGCTACATGTACGTGTATTCACACACACACACACACACACACACACACACACACACACACACACACACACACACCACCATCTGCCCCATCAGGAAACACCAGCTTCGCCCAGCTCTCCCAGTCTAATTACCGGACCACTGCTCCTGGTAATCCTCCCAACGTGCTCGACTTCCCAAACCCACCTGTGCCGGGGAGCAGGGTGAGGCTCAGGACGGCAGCTGCCCCCCCCCGCTGGGACGCTCACCAGCTGACAGGGGCTCTTTAGCGCTGTCAACCGCCCCATAAATAAGCAGCTTTTGTGGCGGAGCCGGACTGTCACGGCCCTCTGCAGGCCGACCCAGGACACAGAGGAGGAGAAGGGGGGCCGTGTTCCGGGCTGCCCCCCCGCGCCCTCTCTTTGTGCCCCATTGTCCTGCCGCCAGAGAGCGAGGGAGGAGAGGAGAGGAGGAGAGGCTTCATCTCTCCTCTGATCTCTGGCTTGTCAGGCCGGGATTCCTGCAAGGAGAGATGTGTATTCTTCACGCTTCGTTTGCCTCCTGAGAAATACAGTCTCAAACTGTGTGTCGGCATAAAAGGCGCCGGCACAAATGAAGATTTCTCGTTTGAAAGCGCGGGCCGAGGGTGTGTCTTTGAGCGTCGATTGGGCCTGAAGAAATGAGCGGGGGAAAAAAAATCAAGCAGATGCAGGTGGAAATATCGATAAACGCACAACACACGCCAATATCACGTGTATATTGCACATACAAAAAAGGTGTGTGTGTGTGTGTGTGTGTGTGTGTTGCGGGGAATTAAACGGAAACCGAAAACTCGTTTTTCGACTGTCACAAGCGGGAAACACGCTGCAGGCTTGAGACTTGACTCATGTATAAAAACATGCGAAATCTCTATTACAGTCACAATGTCCAAGTACTCTTTTGGGGAAATGTTGGCTTATTTATACTTTACTTGAGTATACATTTTTGAAATTCCTAGACCAGTGGTGTCCAATCACAATGCCAAAATACTTTGTCACTTTACTTAAGTTGTTACTTTACTTACTTTGGGAAATTGTGTCTTATGTTTTACTTTACTTGAGTAATAATTTTTGCAATCTCTAGACCAGTGGTGTCAATTAGCAATGTAAAAATACTTATTGACTTTGCAAAAGTAGGTACTTTACTTACTTGGAGAATTGTTGGCGTATTTATACTTTACTTGAGTGTACATTTTTGAAATCTCTAGACAAGTGCAAGTAGCAATGTCAAAAACCTTTGGGGAATTGGGGAAATGTTGGCGTATTTATACTTTACTTGATTATTATTTATTTTTTATTTTATTAATTTTAACCTACTTTTTTACTTATGCAGTACTCCTCAAGGTGTTTGTGCAAATATCTGAACTATCTACTTTTAAAAATAGCCATATTTTCCACTCGGAAACACAAGTTAATGTTACTGTATGGTTCTTTAGTGTGTTTGCTTTTATACTTTTATACTTTGTTTTTTAGTACTTTTATACTTCAAGTAGTTATCAAACTAGTACTTTTACTGGAGTAAAAGGGATTAATTGATACTTTTACCTCCAAAGAAGTATTTTGCAATTGTAGTGCCTATACTTCTACTTGAGTAATGAATGTGACTGCTTTTGACAGCGCTGTTCTAGACTGAGTATGAGTCTTCAAATCAGTATATTTGCATTTTTGTGGCGATAAACTGTAAGAGTTATAGGCTCCATACCTGTGTATCCACTGTGTAATAACCACATCAAGCGTGACATGCTGCATCTCTGGCGTTGTTTCAGGGTATATTCATTTTGAAGAAACTTCCCAAAGGAAACCTCGACAAGACCAAAGTTAAAAACTCAAAGTTTTGTGTTTGTTTGTTTGCACCATGTGCAATGTCTTTCATATGTCAATGTCATTCTTTTTTAATTATTTTCATTGCACATTTTGCACAATACATTGTACTTAACTACATATTCTGTTTTTTTTGCACTGTATTTATCTAATTTATATGCTGTACATTTCTGTGTATATATTGCACTTATCGCATGTATATACTGTACTTTTATTACTGGCACTCAATGTAAGAACGCCAAAGTAAGAATCTTCTTGCGCAGAACATCGTGCACAAATGACAATAAAACACTTTGACTTTGACGTGAATTGACTTGATTTCACTTTCTCTCAAGTAACTCAAACGCAAAGCATCCCTTTGCTAATGCGGAAAAAGTCTATTTGGAACAATTAGAGAACAATTTACTGATTAAATTAATCTAGACTAAACTAGATTGCAGACACCTTCGTCCAAGGCGACTTACAAAAAAGTACATTTTTATATCGTGCACACATACACACACTACACACACACACACGCACGCACACACACACACACACACACACACACACACACACACACAAATCAAATAAAAAAAAACTGTATTCAATTGCAGTGTGACCTAAAAGTTTGTGGAAAATGATCACTTCCGCTTTTTTGCCATTGGTTTCGCCCATAAGTTCGCATGAAGTTTGTGAAAAATGATAATTAATTTCGCTTTCCTTCACAACTTTTGCTTTCTGCATGGCCTTGTTGTGTAACGCAAACCGAAACCTGTCTATAATTTCATTTTTATTACCGTATTTTTATCATACCGTATTTATGCAAAGGATTATTATCCCCTGTTTAGCAGACCGATTGTTTTGATTGTGTCTGTTCCTTGTTTTTTTTTAAGCGCTAAGCTAATCTAACCAGTCGTGGTTTGTAGTTTCTGTTTGTTGTAATATTAATGAATGTATTTAGTTTAATCTGACTTGAAATACGAAAAAATGGCAGCTGATATTTACGTGCATATTTGAAATCGCCGATTATAAGCACCTCACAAGTTTTTGAGCGTCGGAATTTCGGGAAATAAAAGAGGTGCTGATGCTCGCGTAAATACTTTATATATGTGTCACGCACATGCAATGATGATTTGCCAGTTTTGCCATCGTTTCCTCCCATATCTCGTGTGTGTGTAATCGACTGATAGTCGTGTCCGTATCACACGAAGCCTCTGATCTCGGGGCTCATAAAGGATGGAGCACAGCTGTCAGATCCTCTCATGGAAACACTTCTGCGCGCGGACGGCCTGAATGTGATCACAGCTTTATTGGACAGTGACAAATCTTCCAGCGCGGACATGAAAAGAAAGGCGTTGCGTCCCCTGCGTGTGCGGCACAATGCTGACGCGCCGACCTGGCGACAGCTTGCGTCTCTCTCTCTCTGATTGATGGGCGAGAGAAGGCCCCGGGCTCCGAGAGGTCTGGCCCTTATTCTTCCTCATACATTAACTCCTCTCACTACAGATGGTTTGGTCCGAAAGCGGCATTTCCGAGGCGTCCGGAATGACGCTGGTGTTTGTTGGCATATGCCGCAAACATAAACACGGTGCGGGCAATATTGCGTTAATGGTGCGGGATGGAAACATATGGACTGATTTCATATTCATACGCTGAAAGCATCGCAGACGTCGTGACAACCTCACGCAACAGAGATGAGCAGATGCTCTCATTATACGTTAAAATGCTGCTTCATTTTACTTAATTTTTTTTTAAGCGAGCAACATCTCCTATATAGGATAAAGAACTGCTTAAAATATCGATATTATAAATGTGTACATATTTTATGTGTTTGTGTACGTGTATTTAGTTATATTGTGTATACATTTCAATATAACATCCAATATGTGTATACAGTGTGTGTGTGTATATATATATATATATATACTGTATATATATATACTGTATATATATATATACACTGTGTTTATATAAAATGAATAAATATAAACTTGTTTTATATATAATATATTCATATTTAGTTAGACTCGTCAAAGCATTATTTTAGTAATGCGAATATAGTAATATTTTATTCCTAATGCCACTGAATGAATAGATAGATAGATAGATAGATAGATAGATAGATAGATAGATAGATAGATAGATAGATAGATAGATAGATAGATAGATAGATAGATAGATAGATAGATAGATAGATAGATAGATAGATCAGAGACAGAGAGAGATTTTTTGGAATCAATATTTATTTAAATTAAATTAATTCTATTTTATTTCAGCCTATTTACCATTTCTCAATTCAGATGAGAAAGTCTAAACAAATTTAGAAACGTAATGTACTACTTTTTCGTAACGTAAATGTACAGATAGACTGTGGATAGACTGTTAATACACATGTTAATAAGTTAGTAAGACTTGTAAAAATATAGTAAGACTTTTATATGACAAAATAAAGGTCCATTCATCCAATCTCAGACATATTCAGAGACCCTCTGACCAATCCGAACACGGTGCTCCCGATGGTCATCGGCACAAACCAAACAAGGCACGTTTCCGTTAAAAATACAGTTTAATTTAACAAACCGTGACCGTCACCAGTCAAAGCATCTCCAGCCTCTACTGGCTACTTTACAAAACTTTACAGACGCGTAGAAAAATAGCAGCAACTCGGGCGATTCACAACTCTGTACAAGACATTTACAAGTAGACGACACATCCATAGTGTCCCAGTCCATCACTCAGCGCCCTCACTTCCCCAGGCTGTGCAGGCTGGCACTGGAGGCGGGCAGAGGCTGGCACAGGGTGCACGGGCAGGGCATGCCAGGGAAGTGCCTGTACCCGCCCGAGAGATGCAGAGGCGGAGCCGGGAAGCCCAGGTACCCGGAGGCGGGTGGAGAGTGAGGGGCTTGGGCTCCACTGGTGGCGACGTTGCCCATCATAGAGTGAATGGGTGGGTTGAGCGCCAGCATAGGGGCGGTGGAGGGGGTCAGAACCCGCCTGGCCGGGTGACTCTGAGCACTTGCCCCGTACACGTCCCCCACCAGCTTCTTCATCTCCTCCAGAGAGCTGGACAGCATCAGGATGTAGTTCCGGGCCAGGAGCAGGGTGGAGATCTTGGAGAGCTTGCGCACAGACGGGCCTTGCGCGTAGGGCATGACCTCTCGGAGGCCGTCCATCGCCTGGTTGAGGTCGTGCATGCGTTTGCGCTCCCGACTGTTGACCTTCAGGCGCAGGTCTTGAAGGTCGTCCTTGGAGAGGTCGGCTCGGGACGGGCGGCTTTTCCCGACGGATCCCGAGCCCTGCGGATGGACGGAGAGCTTCTCAGACCCGTCTCCTCTGCAGAAGGCCTGGAACATCTTGTTGTGGAAGAAGCTGGAGTCCACGGTGATTTCTGGAGAGGACGAGCGGCTGCACGTGGAGCTGGCGTCGGAATCCATGGCGGCGGGATTCAATGCGGAACGTCGGTCGGAGATCAAATCAGCTCAAATCATCGGGTCTTGGTGGGACGCATCCGTGTGGGTCTTCCAGAGCAGCGAGTGAGTGTGTGAACAGCGTGAGCGCTGCATTTATGCTGCTCTCATCACAAAGACACAATGAGACGCATAATGTGACATTAGGCCCGGAGCCAATGACAGAGGGGACACACTTTAGCCCCCACGAGCCCCCGCTTTCCCTGTCCTGTTAGCATGCGGCACCCCCATCCCACACACACACACACACACACACACACACACAGACGCTCAATGACGAACAAAAGCACTTTATTTTTGTCCATCTTGCAGTTAAATAACGAGCAGATCATTGATGTGAAGTTCGGCTAGTGAGTTTCTTGTCACAATCATCAAATCATGGCTTGTGTAACATTCCGGTTAGTGACTCACTTGAGTAATCCAACAAGCGATAATCAGTTTAAAGGAAGGTACGTGGCACTTTTTCTAAAAATGCATGCAGAAAAGGAATGGACAGATAGACGAAGAAATGTGTTCACTTTGACCGCAACGAAACATTTGATTCTATCTATCTATCTATCTATCTATCTATCTATCTATCTATCTATCTATCTATCTATCTATCTATCTATCTATCTATCTATCTATCTATCTATCCATCCATCCATCCATCCATCCATCCATCCATCCATCCATCTATCTATCTATCTATCTACCTATCTGTCTGTTTGTTGGTCTATCCATCCATCCATCCATTCGTCTATCTACCTCTTTCTGTCAGATCTGTTTATTTATCTCTCTCTCCATCAGTCTCCACCTGAGTCTATCTCTTTCCTCTGTCCCCCCTCTCTCTTTCTCCTGTCCCTCAATCTGCCTCTTTCTCTACAATGCTATTCTATCAATCTGTGTGTCTGTCTGTTCAAAAGTCAAAGTGAGTGAGTGAGTGTCAATATAGCCACTGGGAACCACAATCCCTCGGGATTATTTTAACCCTCTGCAGAAAAGACTCTTGGTTTGACTAGAGTGTGTGTGTGTGTGTGTGTGTGTGGAGAGAGAGAGAGAGAGAGAGAGAGAGAGAGAGAGAGAGATTATGACCTCTAACACAGCTTCACTTTAGTCTCGAGTCATTAACATCTGCATCACACACAGAGCTGGAGATCACGGCCGTCGTCATCCACACACTGGAAATAACGCTGCGTGACCAATGACAGCATTGTCAACTTCAAATCCATCTGCAAGACAAAACAAAGCAATGCAACAGTTTATAGCCAAAAGAAGATCAATAAAAGTTAACCTTTTTGTTACACGCTTGTAAAAAAAAAAACAAGTTAAACATAGATAAGCATTACTTTTTAAAAGAAAAGGTGATATGAAGCTGTTGTGTCGTGTTCTCTCTCTTCTACTCTTTCTCTCTCTTCTGCCTCGGTCTTATGCTCTTTCCACTCTCTTTCTTGCTATTGCTCACCTATTCTCCTTCGTTTACTCTCTTTTTCTGTCTTTTTTTTTTTTTTGTCTCATTGCACTTGGATTTTTCTTGTCTCTCTTCTTTTACTCTTTTTCCCCTCATTTTTTTCTTTATGCATCTTTACTGTCTTTCTCATTTTTTTTTCCTTTTATCCCTCTGTTAAATTGTTTTAACCTTTCTATATATGTTCTACTTTCACTTTCTGGGCTCTTTTTCTCTGTATTTCACAGTCTCTCCATTTCTACGTCTTTCATTGTTTAATCTTAATCTAATCTACCCTTGTTTTGAGCAGATTTTACATCAGCAAAGAATTGGTTGTTGTTGTTGTTGTTGTTGTTGTTGAAATATACAATTATAGAGAAAATAAAGTAATGCAAATTTTAAATCTTAGTGTGAGTCAAAAATAATCTACAGTATCTATCAAATATAAATGCATATTCACTATTTGAAGATGTATTTTAAAGAGAGAAAAAAAAAGAATGAGAGACAGATAATGAGACCGAGACTAATAGTAAGAAAAGAGAGAGCGAAAAAAGATAGTATCACAAAGTTAAAAAGTGAGAAAAAGACAAAGTAAGAAAATAAAAAGTATTGATAGAGAGTGAGTGAGAAAGATTGAGAGAGAGAAAAGGAGAAGGCTTGATTACTTTTAGAAGTTACAATGTGTTGGAAAACAGTTTTATGGTACGAGTCAGTGTGGGTTTAAAATATCACAGATTTTGTCCAATTAAATAATATGCTTTTGTCAAGTTGTTGGTTGCAATGACTATTTCTAGCAATACGCAAAACAACAAAAACACAAATGTATTGACAGCTTCAACGAGTTCAACTAAAAGTAAAAGCAACGAAGACACAAAGACTCGATAATCGACTTAAATCACGTGACTGTGTGTGTGTGTGTGTGTGTGTGTGTGTGTGCAGTGTGTGCTTATGAATACATGAGAGAGTGTTGAAGAGCTTCATTCTCATTCATGAGTTGACTTTCTCCTCGGGCCACACAGCAAGAAGAAGCCGGAGAGAAAGAGCATCTCAGTCTCTTCTGAGTCGGATCTGTGTGTCGGTCGCTGGGAATTAGAGTGTTTGACTTTCCTAAGCTGCTGCTAAACACCCGCACGGATTGTCACTGCTCAGGTGAGCAGAAAATGAGAGTATTATCAGCATCAGGGCGGATTACAGCTGAGCTCAAACACACACACACACACACACACACACACACACACACACTCACACACACTGTGGGGAAGAAAAAGCAGAACAAATGCAGCTGGGAGACTTTTATTAGGCACTGAAATCTTTCAAAAGCACAGCATGAAGCTTATTTAACATTTTTATTTTGTATATTTTCCGTGAGTTTAGCATTGTATCGCGTTTATTGAAAGCCTGGTTTTTATAGTGCTTTGTATAAATAAATATGCATATATAAATTCGAATGAAATCACACTGAGGGTACTTGAGTTATGAATATGTATTATCTGTCTATCTATTTGTCTGTTTGCCTGTTGGTCTGTCCGCTTTTATATTTTATTTGACTTTTATGTACTGAATCAACTCAAATACTTTCTTATAAGAAGCAATTAGAAAAAAATGACACTTTTGTGACACATCTGTTTGTTAGTGTGTGTCTAGTAAGCTAACGGCACTAGGGTGTTAGTTTTGGTGTCAGTGCTTGTTAAGTGTGTTAGTGTTTGTGTGTGTGTGTGTGTGTGTGTGTGTGTGTGTGTGTGTGTGTTAGCAGTAGTGTGGGTGAGGAGCTAGTGATTTATTAACTTCACCCTCTTGAAACAATGACATTAACTAAACTACATCATGACAAGCTCAGTGTGAACGGCCCGGAGCTTTTTATGACCGTCACTAACAAGCCAATAACTTTCGCTGGCAGTGAGACGGAGGGCAAAGTGTGTCAGCAGGCGTCTGTTAGAAGAGCTTCATCTCATTCCTGCTGCCGCTCCATCATAAATTACAGCCGCAGGAAAGAGAAAAGAAGAAGAGAGAGAATCATTTGCCAGACAGAGGGGGGGGGTAGTTTGAGAGAGAGTAAAAGAGATAATGAGAAAGAGAGAGAGAGAGAGAGAGAGAGAGAGAGAGAGAGAGAGAGAGAGAGAGAGAGAGAGAGAGAGAGAGAGAGAGAGAGAGAGAGAGAGAGA
>MU204446.1:823857-834698 GCA_017309775.1 Paedocypris sp. Pulau Singkep
AATATGCTTGAAAAAACAATCTGCTTTAGATAAAAACGTCTGTCAAATGCCAGTAGAGAGAAAAGATTTGCTTCCCTTCTATAGAATTCACTCATCAAAAAGCTGCCCACTGCTCCGGGTTTGTGTGTCACTTCACTAGATGGTTAAATGCTGAGCGTAGTTTCAATTAAGCCTCTAGTGGCCATAGTGACCAACTCACACACTTTCTTTCCTTTCTTTCTTTCTTTCTTTCTATCTTTAAGCAGTGAGCAAGTCAGCAGGAGACAGTGGCTAGGAAAACAAAACTCCCTATGAAGGAGGAAACCGTGTCTGTTCGGGATGTCTTCAAGTTCTCTGTGTCTGTGCACACAAGCAGCACTGTCCCGAGCTCAAAACGGAAAAGCTGACCGTGCCCGAGGTGGAGTGAGAGAGGTCACGGGGAGCGGCCAGGGGTCATTCATATTCACATGACCGAGGGAAGTGAGGAGCGAGTAGGTGGAGCGGCATTGTGATGCGCCCCGTCCCCCTGTGGACCCCTTTGATGCTAAAGGGTTCGGGACGTTACTGTATGTCCTGAGAGGTCGGCGGGTTGTGGACCCCAAAAAGCATCCCCTCGGGGGCCCCGCAGGAGCCGGGAGCCACACCTTTGTCCCTAATGAAAATAAACATGCTGTTGGGACAAGAACAGGGAAGGTCTGAAAGAGATTAAAACAAACAGAGCGGGGAAAGAGTGGAGCGGGTATTAACACCAGGTCGAGTCGGCATAGTGACCAGACGGACGCATGTAGTGAGAGGGTTTATTATTATCTGAGGTGCTAGTATGGAGCATTTAACATTGAAGTATGTGTAAATATATTCACTTCTACATCAAAATATAAATGTGTGTGTGTGTGTGTGTGTGTGTGTGTGTGTGTGTGTGTGTGTGTGTGTGTGCGCGCGTGCATTTTTTCATGCATTCCAGGAGCCTCATAATGTCCAGGTATGATCAATATTCAATAGACGTTTTTTTTGCCAAATTATTTTAACTATTTTTTTTTAAACTAAAATGTACTTAAATGTTTTTTTAACTAATATTACTAAACCAAAACTAACTGACGTACACACAGTTATAAAAGTCAAAAAGGTCACTGTTTTTTTTTTTTTATTATTATTTTATTTTACATTTAAAAAGCTTTGGTTTCCAGTTATTTCTAAAGTAAAGTTAAGTCATGTCAAGTAAAGCAAAGTGAGTTCTAGCTTACTAAAAGACGAAAAAACTAGAGTGTAAACGGAAACAGATTCGATTGTAATGGTGAGATGTAACGGTTTCATAAGCGAAGTGTGAGGAGACGTTTGCTGCCCTCTAGCGGCAGACTGCATATTGCGTCGTTTCGCGTTTCTTCTTTTCTTCGCACGTGATTGATTGAATTAACTAATTAGCTAACCAACCAACTAAATAACTAACTAAATATTATGTTTTGTAAAATAGAACGCTGGCAACTGTTTTATTTTTGCATCTGAATTATTAACAAGTGTTAAGATTTAAAATCTTGTCTTTAGAGCATAACATTTACAAATGTAAAAATAAAAATAATTGATTTTAGAAAAAAAAATGTTTTATTTTTTAAAAAAGCATCCTGTATTTACTTTTACTCAAGTACACCTAAGCAAATTAGTGTCAAGCACTCTTTTTTTTTTTTTTTTTACACCAGAAGAATGCACACAGGAAATGCACACATTTCCCAATGAATTCTTGAATTTAACAGACTCGAAGAGCTAAGCTTAACCTCTGGATTGCAGGTGAACGTGTTGAATTATTAAAGACCTAAGCTTCGCAGAGTTTCTTGAGTACGTGAGAAAAGGTTTCAGAAAAACCTTCAACAAAAGGCTTTCAGAGAATAAAAAGGTTTCTTTACTCACCTCAAGAGAGTGTGAAAACCTGAAATTCCTTCACAAAAATTGTTTTCCTACAAATACAAATTGATTTAGAAACAGACAAAAAAAAAAACCAAACAGGCATTCTGAAGATTAAATCCTAAATATAATGAAATACAACAGGAAAACGTAATAATGCACAAAACATCTGCCAGATTAGCTAAACGGTGTTACAATTTTGCCTGGTTACACAAGTGAACCAAGGTGGGGAGGACTAGATTTGTTGAAGACCCCTAGTGGCAGAAAAAGGGAACAACAACATTTTTATATCTGGTTTAAAAATTGATAAAACTGAAAACATTACCACAACCCCTCTCCTAGATTTTACTTTGCCAAATTTGTTATGCAATACTTGCACAAGGAGACAATAAAAAAGCTATTCTGCGAAGCACATTATATAAAACAATGAGGGTGGAAGGTTCGACGCCATTTGAGCAGAAAATAAAAGGGATGAAACTTTTGTGCAGATTCACTCAAAGAGTCTGGCTGAGATGATGCCGTGTGAATAATTAAAGCGAATGGAGAACATTTAGAAATATTATATAACAGACACTCACACTCTATAACACTATAGTACACACTGAAGAAAAAAAGTGAGAGAGAGTGAAAGAAAGAAAGAAAAAGAGATAGAGATGGACAGAGAGAAAGAGGTAGATAGAGAGGTGGAGACAGAGATAATGAAAGAGAGAGAGAGAGAGAGAGAGAGAGAGAGAGAGAGAGAGAGAGAAAGAGGTGGACATAGAGAGAAAGAGATAGATAGAGAGGTGGAGGCAGAGAGAAGGAATGAAAGAGAGAGAGAGAGAGTGAAAGAAAGGAGGTAATGAATGAGAATAATGAGGTAATGAGTGTGAGAAAGAAGACAACAGAGAACAAAATATGAGGGACTAAATAACTAAGAGATGATGGATGGATGGATGGATGGATATATGGACAGACAGACATACAGATTGCGTATAAACACACCAGACAGTGCTTTGAGAGAATGAAAGAAGAAAGTTCCTGGGCTCTTCAGTGAAGTGATTCATCAGCATCAGGCAGATGGCCTGCGGGGTCTCCGTGGAGACGGTTGCTAGTAAGTGTATGAGGCTCCCAGGGGACCTGCGGATGTTCAGGCAATCACTGTAACTCATTATTATTCACCTACTAACTGAAACTAGGACAAAGCACAACTGGAAAGATCAGCACGCACACACACACACACACACACACACACACACTTCCAGCTGAGGGAAAATACAGTCGCTCTTCAAAACTCATATTCATGCACATTAGATGCTAAAAGATATTTTGTCCTAAAAGAAATGAGTTAATAAGATTGTATTTACGCGAATATGAGCACATTTCAAGTATAAGCAACCCTTTTGCACATTTCAAGTCAGGAGTAATCACATATATTGTTGGAAGTATGTCAACTTTATCGTGTCCTATATTCTTTCTTTAAATAATGGTTCCGGAGGCAGACATTCATATAGGCTTTTATGTTTACAACCAATTTATAAAAATAACACATCCACCAAAATAAATTAAACAAAACCTTACCCACGCAGCAACACTTAGCAGGGGCTACACAACACTGGAGGAAATAAAGTGTGTACTGTATTTACATGAATGCATGCAAACTTACTTACATTCCTCATCACTTTCATCAACTTTCATGAAACCTACAATTTCTGGGCTAAATACTTTAAAGAAACCTTGCTCACTTCTTTTAACAAACCTAACTTGTGACTCGTCCCTTTATTTCACCTCAGTGTCGTTTTTCTTGAATAATAGGTCAAAAAAACAGTAGCGATCAGATGTTTTTTTCTAATTTTAGTAGAGTATATATCCAGTAGGGGGTGCTATGATTCCACTTGATATGTCCATTTATGGCCTTATTCCAGGTTTCACGGTGGGTCACAGACACACAGAGTTCTGCATATAGAGATTGTCAATGTTATTGCAATTAATTTATTACATTTAATTTTTATTTTAGACCCAGAGGGTAGAAGTTGCTGAAATAACTATCATTTGTTATCATACGTATAGTGGTACAATACTGGTATTTTATTCAAAGATTTTGTTCAACAATGCTGCCCCAAATCTCCAAAATGCTAATGTGTGTCAGGAAAATACGTGTGGCTCTTTGATCTGTGTGTGTTCTTACACGCGGCCGAAAGCTTCGGTAGCCACACAATGACACACTTTCAAACGGATGCCAATCGACTACAATAGCAAGCTGAGATCACTGAATTGGAAAGCAGCACATAGAAAGATATGTCTTTGAACATCTTATTTGAGCAATTGTTTTTGAGCAATCAAAAACAATTCAAAAACAAAAACAAAACAATCCAAAACAAACAAACAAAAAAAACAATACTTTTTTTCATTAATTTGAGAGAATGTAAACAGTCCAAGTAATAACAATGTGCAAATATATAATTTTATTTACAGTATCTATCTATCTATCTATCTATCTATCTATCTATCTATCTATCTATCTATCTATCTATCTATCTTTCTATCTATCTATCTATCTGACTGTCTATCTATCTATCTATCTATCTATCTATCTATCTATCTGTCTGTCTATCTATCTATCTATCTATCTATCTATCTATCTATCTATCTATCTATCTATCTATCTATCTATCTATCTATCTATCTATCTATCTGTCTGTCTGTCTGTCTGTCTCTCTGTCTGTCTGTATATCTATCTGTTTGTGCGCCCGTTTGTATATCTCTAATAGGGATGGGCCGCTAATGACATCATATAAAAAATTAGTGTTTCATCCGTATCAGTATCAGTATCTGATCAGTATATGTAATTGTGAAATAAAAAATAAACTTGAACTTGAACAAAGTGGCAGTTTGACCACCATTGTTGAATGCCGAGCTGGACGTGTCGCCTGGTCCCACACGGCAACCAATCCCAGATGAAGATGGATTCCTTCTTTTCAGAGCTTTGTGAATGTGGAGTGTCCAGTAAACATCAGTCTAAAAAGAAACAGCAATGGAAACCAATCCTAAAGTACCTTTTTCTGATCACATGACACATGCAGCTACAAATCTCAGGTGCCTACACAAAACAAAACCCTTAAAATAAATAAATGTTAAAATAAACGTTAATTCTCGAGTCTGCTTGTAATGGTAATGGGGTTGGCTTTAGGACCAGCAGCAGCTCGTAAAGTTGTCAATTTCTGCTCCTCGGCTCCTCCTGGTGGCGATAAGTGGAAGCAGCAGGACTGATGGCATGACCGGCTGGTTCATTATCAACAGCTGTCGATATTTTCCTATAATTTTAAAAGCTGCAATGCAAAGAAACAAGCTCAACCGAGTTCTTTATAGTCTTCTTGAGGATTGAGTACAAGTCGAGCAGTCAGCTTTGCAGTGGCTGCTGGGAGATGTAGTATCGAGGATCCAGTCTCCACACATTGACAGCTGGTGGTTACAGTACAATTATAAGTCATAATTTCCTGCCATTTTGAGTTTCTCTTTTGTGTGGAAAAAAAATGGGATGGGAGTCTCTTGTGACTCTTTACTGGCTTCTTTACTTTGTCGGCTAAAGGTACTCAAGCCTTTTGGAAGATGATGACTTTTATGGTGTGGATGTTGTCTTCTCTCAGCCGAAGTGAATCCCCAAAGATCAATCCATGTTGTGCCTATTTCTCCATGACGTTAGCTAAAATAAAATCAAACATCTAAACCATCATCAGGCTGAGTAGACACTGTTATTTGCTTAATTTTAACGGCTTCGAGACAAACATGTGATCACTAAACGATATTCTTGAACACAGCTTACTTACGTAAATTTGACAATAAGAGAATGTCAATTTATAATAATCATGTAATACTGACTTCAGTCTTGAATAATACGAATAAATAAATAAATAAATAACTAAACAAAATGCGATTTATTAGGAATGTTAAAATGTTTGTATTTGGAAAAACTGCAGTTATTTTGAAATAACACAATTCTATTATGTGACTAAATTATAAATTAAACATATTTCATCCTGATAAAATGTCCTGCACGAGGACAAACATCATCATAATAAAAAAAAACCCTGTGCACAGTAATCAGGAAAAAAGGTATCTAATGCTGAAGTTATTAAAAGAATAATATGTTGAATAATTTATAGTGCTAGAGAAAAGAGTCTCTGCACTTTTCTGGCGTTTGTTTCAGCTCTCTACATCAGAGAAGCTGAGGCTTATGTAAGTGTTTGAAACTCTTCCAGGCTTTATCAGAGTCACTGCGTTTTCATCTCCTTATAGCAGCAGTGAAAAAAAAGAAATCTACAGGATATTGAAAGAGAAAAAGAGAGAGACAAAGAACATCTAAATCGGTAACAGTCGACAAGAGAAATTATGAAAGTCTTGCCTTGATTTGGGCATTTCTCCTTCGATTTGTTCTTTGTTAAAGATTTGTTAAGCTTCAAATTGTTTTATTTGTTGCTTTAAAAGCCCAACACAAATCCCTACATCACACAAGGGTTAAATAAAAAAACACGTAGAATATATGAGAATTATTTATTCTGGGAATAAATACAAGAAGAAAGGAGGGGGCTAGAGAGAAAGAGATAGAGAGAGGTGGAGAGAGGGAGAATGAGAGAGAGAGAGAAAGAGAGAGAGAGAGAAGGAAAGAGACATATAGATAGATAGGTAGACAGACAGACAGACAGAAAGACAGACGGATAGATTAGATAGATAGATAGATAGATAGATAGATAGATAGATAGATAGATAGATAGATAGATAGATAGATAGATAGATAGATAGATAGATAGATAGATAGATAGATAGATAGAGAGGTGGAGGGATATAGAGAATAAAAAAGAGAGGTGGAGAAAGATAGAGAGAGAGGTGGAAGGAAATAGAGAAAGAGGTGGAGATATGAAATATAAAGAGCGAAAGAGATATGGGTAGATTGAGGTAGAGAGAGAGAATGAAAAAAGAGGTGGAGAAAGATAGATAGGTGTCGCACCGTGTATATATAATATTTGACAAGGAAAATTTGAATTTGAGACAAATATATGGGGGGGGGGTGAAAGTGAGAGAGAATGGAGAGAGAGAGAGAGGCATGTAGATGGAGAGAGAGGAGGAGAGAGAGAATGAAAAAGAGGTGGAGAGAGAGAGAGACAGATAGATGGAGAGAGAGAATGAAAAAGAGAGGTGGGTAGAGAGAGAGAGAGAGAGAGAGAGAGAGAGAGAGAGAGAGAGAGAGAGAGAGAGAGAGAGAGAGAGAGAGAGAGAGAGAGAGAGAGAGAGAGAGAGAGAGAGAGAGAGAGAGGGGGAGAGAGAGAGAGAGAGAGAGAGAGAGAGAGAGAGAGAGAGAGAGAGAGAGAGAGAGAGAGAGAGAGAGAGAGAGAGAGAGGTCGATCGCTCTTCAGTCAGCCATTGGTTCTGCAGGTGAGCTACAGTAGCTGTGCTGTGGGGAAGCGGAGCTGGTTTGATCGCTGGTTTCCGCGGCGGTGGAATGTAACGTCGTGGTGACTCCGCGGAGCCGTCGAGCTCTTCGGTTCAAGTCGCCGTGAATGAGAAACGAGGCGCGCGGATCCGCGGAGGAGAAGGATGCGCAAGATCTTCACCTCCGCGCCGCTGCTCGTGCTGAGCTGCCTCGGCGCGTCGTGTGTAATGGCCGGTAAGTTTACACACCATTCAACCATTACACGCTATAAACATTCATATCGCATGGTACAGTGATCATTCGACAGGTGTAGAACGTGACGACAGTTTCGAATCGATTTGAACGAAAAAAAAAAAAAAAACAACACAAAACACACACTTGTTGAATCGCAGATTACTGTACTGTACTGTACTGTGCAATACAAAGCTACATCACATCAGTTAAATCAGATCAGCTCAGAGAGAGGAAAACAAAGTCTTATCTGTATGTGCATCCGAAGACAGACAGACAGACATATAGATGAACAGGCAGACAGATAGAGATACATACATTAGATAGAAAGACAGACAGACAATTAAACAGAGTGACAAACAAACAGATAGAAAGACAATTAGACAAACAAATGTATACATGGACAGACAGAAAAAAACATACAACATATCAATAGACAGACAGACAGATAGAATAGATAGACAGAAGGATTCAGATTGACAATATACAATAATACAATATCGCTAGAACAATATACAAACTAACAGATAGAGAACAGATAGAGAAAGATTTTAGGCGATAGATCAAACAGGCGTACAGAAGGACAGACAGACAGAGAAGGTGGATCTAAAACCCATTTGAAAAAACCTTTTTGTGTGGTTGTGTGGTTCCCTCTGTATAATGTCCATAGATGTGAGTGAGAGTGTGAGTGTGCGTGTCCCACTGTCTGCGTGGTGGACCATCAATCCAAGACGATATCCAGCAATTGGCTCCAGCTACTCAGGACTACTTTAATAGTATAGCGGCTTAGAAAATGAATGGAAGCATGATAATAAATAAGGAAAATAATAACTTTTTAATAACTGAAATTCTGCAACAAAAAATATTCTAGCAAAAGAAGTTTTTCACAGTGTACTTTTACCTCCATTTTCTCGGAAATTGTCGAACCAGTTAAATGAATCCTGGGCCGCTGAAGTGCCTGGGGTCTGCTGCACAAAATCCGCCTGAATGATTTGTGTCTTCTGACAGATTATAGCCTCTGTCTCTCCATCAGCCGTCTCAGTTTTTTCATAGACTGATATCAGTGACTTATAACTTGTTTTCAGACTTTATTTTAATAAAAATGTAATTATTCAAAAAATACTGTTTTTATTATAAGTACCACTTTTTTTTTTTTATTTAAAGGAAGGTTTCGGATTGGCGCACCATCTCTCTCTTTAGATAGATAGATAGATTGATAGACAGACAGACAGACGAACAGACAGATAAATAGACAGATAGATAGATAGATAGATAGATAGATAGATAGATAGATAGATAGATAGATAGATAGATAGATAGATAGATAGATAGATAGATAGATAGATAGATAGATAGATAGATCTACTCTGTTCCCTCTCTTTGTTTCTCTTTCATTAACTATTTTGTACTTTTATTTTATAAAGTGCCAACACAATTTATGTGAATATTTCTCATTTTATCTCTTTGTTTTGGAGGTATTTATATGGCATATCACACCATTGCATACACAGTTGTGTTTCTGATTGTAATCCATCTATAAGAATGATTTGGAAGATGGTGGGAGACGAGTTTTCAGTTTTTTTCTTTTAACTTATTGCTGTATGATTGTATTTTATTTTTACTTTATTTTATTCAAGTGAGTCACATGACACTGCATTGAAGTGAAGGCTTATGGGAAAGTGAGTTCTGTACAGTATGGTTATAATCTGATTGATACGGAAAGATATCACAGTTACACAAATAGTTAAAGGGCCAAAGATTTTGTAAAGCAGAAAGCTTTTTTACATTTTGGCTAGTTTTGTGCAAAAAGTCCAAGTTACTGTACAAAGACAAAACGTCTTGTGGCTCCTGTTTTAGCTGGCCATTTAAATATTGTTTGTACTAACATCATATATGTAAAGAAACACAAGATGAACAGAACAGTGTGTATTTGCTGGATGCTTCATTCATTATTCAGAGCTGAACGCTGCTATTCCCCTAGTGCACATGACATCACACAGTAAGACAATGTCAAGTTTATTGGACATAAAAACACATTTATTATGCATTCTCAGCACGAATGTAGCATGATGTAGCTACAGTTTCTAAGACAAACCTTATCAAAGTTTTAATGTTTCCCTGCTTTGTAGGGGAAAAGATGTTGCTTTCTATTTTTGTATCGAAGCTTTAAACTCAGTTCTGTCATTAGGATTTTTTTTGCAATTTACACACTCTTTTACGGGAAAAGACACAATTTCAGCTTTTATTTTATAAATATATAACCATTAACTGCTACAGTAAAATAAATGAGACAAACCTTCACAACACAATCATTTTTTCCACAATCAATTCAAGAATAAACAATGTACAACACATCTAAAAATAGATAAGGCAATTTTTGGACATATAATAGTGGGAATTATTCGAGGAAAGACAAAAAACAAATGGAACATTTATCCAGGGAAAATGTACAGCACTTAACTGCATTTACAATGTGGTGTGTCAAAATTCAAAAGGCCGGGATGAAAATTTAATTAAAATAATTGCACGTTTGCAAATATAAAAAACACTGTGGCCCCGCCCCCATTTTCACTAAATGTACCTTGAGGGCAACTGTATTTCATCCCATCATACAGATATCACTAATCAGAGTGATAAGTGAGTAATAAAATATAGACAATAAATGTGTTGGGTGAGTAAGTAAGTTTTTTATTTTATTTTTTTTCACAAGGTACATTCATTATCTATCTATCTATCTATATATTTATCTATCTATCTAACTGTCTGTCTGTCTGTCTGTCTATCTATCTATCTGTCTGTCTGTCTGTCTGTCTGTCTGTCTATCTATCTATCTATCTATCTATCTATCTATCTATCTATCGTGCAGTAGCCCCACCCCCTGACACCAATTGGCAGATCACGTGACCACGCAAATTAAAAAATTGAATTTTTACCCTCAGCCTTTGAATTTTCCACATTTAGCACAAGCACTATATTGTAAAATGAATTGCGAATTTTTTTTATTGATCTCCAATGGATTTAGAGACTGGTTTCTGTTGAGAATGCCACTTTATACCAAGAAGAGAGATGTACGTGTAAATATTTTTTGTACATTTGTTCATCAGACAGTTCGGCTGCTCCTGTGAATGTGTCCATCAAAGATCTGAGAAGCAGTGGAGCAGTGGTGACGTGGGACACACCAGACGGAGAGGCAGTCATCGGATTTGCTGTTACACAACAGGTATGAAAAAAGAGAAAAAATCGAGAGAGAGAGAGAGAGAGAGAGAGAGAGAGAGAGAGAGAGAGAGAGAGAGAGAGAGAGAGAGAGAGAGAGAGAGAGAGAGAGAGAGAG
>MU204446.1:835984-877143 GCA_017309775.1 Paedocypris sp. Pulau Singkep
CTGTCTGTCTGTCTGTCTGTCTGTCTGTCTGTCTGTCTGTCTGTCTATCTATCTATCTATCTATCTATCTTTCTGTCTGCCATCCATCAATTAATCTATCTCTCTCTTTCTCTCACTTCCTGTCTCTCTCATCAAACACAGACAGACACAAATCCATATTTTGTTTATTATCGTAGCTTATTCCATGTGCTTATTTCAATGTAGTCACAGCTATTTTGCTTGTGAATTGAAATTAAATCTGTATTTTGAAATGGATGGTTTTGACAGACGAGGTGACAATGGAGGAAGTGGGGCAGAACTCTCAGCTTCGGGCCGTGGAGCTGGTCATTATTGTGGTGGTTCTTGTAATGTGGGCAGGTCAGTGTTTCAAAAATCATAAAAACACAAATATGAAATGATATTATTCCGTGTTCTGTTTCACACTAATGAGACTAAACGTGGGTGGAACTGTTTTTAAAGTTCTTTAAAAGTTCTTTTGACTTTCAGTCAAAAAATGGAACGTTTCTGTTTTTTTTAGCCATAGTCGACGTCTCAGAAATGTATAAGGCAGTAGGCATTCAAACACATGCCATCGGTGAATGTAAAATAACAATTTTGTAGGATATTTTGGATTTTTTTAGATAAAATATGAATATTTAATGATTTAAAATCAGACTGTAACAATTCGGTTTTGTCTTAATTTTTCCATCACATCAATTAGCAATCAAATATATTTGAAAACTGTGAGATTTTCTTAGGCCTTGCAGAAATATAAGTTTGTGTGTCATCTGCATAAGTGAAAGCTATAACCGTGCCTTCTGATGATGTTCCCGAGAGTGAGAATAAGCTTGGGCCGAGGACTGAGTCTTGTGGAGCTCCAGCAGACGTTCCCTTTTCATCCAAAGCCAGGGGGAAATCATTTGCAACTCGGATTTGTGCCATTTCCGCACTGTGGTCTGAGATCTGAGATCTGAAGCCTGATTGGAATTTTTTCCAATTCATCATTCAGTTTGAGAAGATAAAAATAAAGTCAGCTTTGTGCTTTGGGTGTCTATAAATCACACAAAAAAATAATTCATGGTTTATATCCCGTACCTCTGTATGTAAAACAAACAATTCAAAATTAATGAATTTGAAGTTGGATTTCTTTTTTTAATTTTTAACATTTAAAAAAAAAAGTCTTTACAGTTTAATTCACAGTTTAATTTACAGTTTAACCCCCCACCCCCCTCCTCCCATACCACCAAACTCATGCTTTAAGTGTTAAACTACACTTATCCACACGTACACTTTCTCTCCTGGTTGTAGGTGTGATCGCACTCTTCTGCCGTCAGTATGACATCATCAAAGACAACGAGCCCAACAACAACAGGGATAAAGCCAAGACGTGGTCCGAGTGCAGTACCCCTGAGCATCCATCAGGGGGGCTGCTGCGCAGTAAAGTATAACCACAGATCAAGCTCATCTGTATATTTACATTTCTTCTACTAAGCCCCGTTGCCAATGTCACCATACTCCTCGACAACGACTCCCCAACCAAACTACCAGACTCCCAGACCATAAAATGATGGCAAAGAACTGAAATGTTCATGGGGAGGGAAACTCCCCAAGCGTCTTCAACAACGTCTACTTCCGGCAGGAAAAAGTGCTCAGATATATGGATTAATTTTACATTCCATGCGACCTTAGAAAAACTATCTGTACACCGCGTGTGGAGCAACCATCACAGGCAGAAACACAACACACCTGAAGCGCCATCTGCTGATGAAACTTCTTTTGTCGCCGTGCAACCATTTGTTAACGTGATGCAATTATAATTTATTTTATTTTACTGCATTGAATTTCCTCTTTGTCGAGGTTTCACGTTTATTTGGATTGAATGAACTGTTCATAAAAATAAGTCCAAGAAAAATAAATGTTTTTACAAGTACAGTAAGTAAGATATTTGTAGATATTTTACATGTTCATAGTCAACTACATATTCAGATTTCTTCAGATTTCAAATATTGGAACACAAGTAATCATTTAGAACAAGTAGCACCTATATTTTCATTGACTATGTCTAGACTGTAATTCAGACGACTAAAATGTTGTGGTGTTTAGTCGACTAAAATTAGACTAAGCCAAGAATGAATTAAGATGATTAATTTGGGACGAAAACAAAACCAAGATTTAGTCAAAAGACTAGGACTAAAACAAAACAAAAAAAATCTTGTTAACCTTTTTTTTTTTATCCAATATTCAATGTTTTTTGTCAACTCATTTATATCGCTAATTTGAATTTTATAGAAATGCAACGATTTTAAAAAATGCACATGAAAAAAAAATTGCACTAAACTGTTGTTACTGCCAGTCAGGTGTGAAGTGCAGCCAGTTACTACACTATAAGTCCATAGTTGGTTACTTTATTCAGCTTCTATTTAAATTGCTTTACTTTACAAACAGTACTTTACAGAATAGCATAATCACACGTGAATTACAATTTTTAAATGTAATGAAAATGGACAGTTAGGACAGACAACTCGCACGTTGGAAACGTAAAGTGAAAGAAAAGAAAGCGTGTACTTATTTTCACCCGATCTTTTAACTACAATTGCTCAGTTATTTGCTGCAAACTGGAAGATTTTGGACATAAGACATGTGACAGTGTCATTTCTTAGTGACTGAGTGATTTCTCCAGGATTCCGTCTCCGCATAAGGGCTGAACATCAGCAATAATTCATCCAGGACTGTGAGTGCACTTCATCAGACGGAGACTTCAATATTGATGAATTATGGGAAAATCAGGGGACTCGACTTTATTAACTCCAACTCCACACGCATTCAACTTGTGCAAGACATGTAAATAGGGTCTTATATTTAGTCCTGGTCTGACTGTCTATCCATCTGTATTTATCTGTGTGTTCGGTACAGGAATTTGTTTTGTAAATGAACAAAAACAATTTCATTTAATTTTAGACAATTTGTTTTAGCACACAAGTGATGAAAAACGTGAACATGTAATTTAAAATTGTAAATGAATGATCTAATCAACGGACAAATTATGCGATTTAACGTTGATTTTAAAGGCAAAGCACTGAAATCTCTGTCACTTCAAAGCAATGCAATTTCTTCTACAAACAAATGTTTCGAGCTAGAATATTTTGAAATTTAGGTTTACGCTCAATTCATTTATAAAGAGTTTTTTTCCGGTCGTCCCAAAACATCTGTGGGATTTGTGACATTGTGTGCGTTGTTCGATGGAATTCCGACTATGACAATGTAAACGTATTTTGAAATAAAAAGACATTTGTACATGATACAACATTTTAATCTTTATTTAATACGAAAAAAGGGTGTTACGTAATATTAAATAAAAAGATAACTACCGTTCAAATGTTTGGGTTCAAATCTTCACTTTCTTGGCAGTTTCTCGCATGGAATAGCCATAATTTCTCCTTCATTCCCTTCATATTTGCCATTTCTATATAGTGGAGTTTTTTTGGAATCCTCTTCAACGTGAAAATACTATTTTATTGCCATTTTGTAGTTCAAATGACATATCTGCGGTTTTTCTGAGATGTCAAACCAACAGTTAATTTTGAGGTTCTTGATGGTGTATTGCAAATATGTTGCTAAGAATCAAAGAAATACGGAAACGTCCTACTATAATACCTTACAGTATTTAGACGAGTGTTTATTTAGTGTTGAGTTTACATTAATTTGCATTTTACACTTCAAAATGCAATACTACAAGCTTCAGTTATTTATTTGCGATTAATCGCGATTAATTTTAGTTGGGGAAGTGCGATTAATTAGTTTTTTTTTTATATTGTTTGACAGCACTAATAAATACACAGTGTACATACACTCAGCACTATGTGTGTGTGCCCTGCTCAGAAGTGTGTTCTATAAACGCACTGACACATTTCTAGATTCTTTCTTTTTTACTGTTTATTGCAGTACGACACATCTTGCCAAAAAAAAGAATGTAAAGAACATCTATCACAAACTTTGAAATTACAGAGTATCAAGTAAAATTACAGAAAAAAGTGGGACATCACACACAAAATGGAATCACTTTAATCAAGCACCACTTCGCAACACATGCGAGTTTGACATTTCAACTTTTTGAAATGAAAAAAAAAAAAAAAAAAAAAGATGGGTGGAGTTTTGCTATTGGTTTGCATTGTTCTTAATGGTACCACATTTATGGTAAGAATCACTTTGACGTTCTTTGACTTTACTTACTTTACAGTCGTTTAGCAGACACTTTTATCCAAAGCAACTTACAAATTGTTTTTAATTCCAATCGGCGTCTGCAAGTTCAAATACGACAACTCTAAATAGTTTTACTCTAACTCCATCTTCGGAGCTGCTTCTCACATCAGAAACGCCGGCCATCACTGTTTAGACAATGGAAGGAGAGGCTTCTTGGCCCTGAGACAGAACAGCTCACAGTCTTCTCTCGTGTTGAAGCGGTTCTCGTTTCCTCCACAACCTCCGTACCAGAACTGCGCACACTCTCCACTGTGAGCGTTGTAGTACCATTTCGCCAAAAAGTCCAGGCAGGTTCCTGCGTCGTACTCAAGCTTGCAGACCTCTACAAACGACAAAAGGTACACAATCATCTTCTGAACAATTGTTTGACTGATGGATTGGTGCATCAGATTCATTCTGATGGGATGTAGATATGGGATCTATTGTTGTGATCAGTCATGAGAAGCTCTCAGATACAAGATGCTAAGACAGACTTCCTTTTGTGATGGAATACATTTTTAGACTTGGGGTGAGGAGCATCGTCACCCGAAAGCCACTGCTCCTCCACGTTAAAGGAAAAGAAATTATGGACGAATGCATTCTTGACTGACCCAATGACACACGGATGGAAATACAGAGGAACAGATGAATAGACAGAGAGAAAAATAGTGAGATCAGATGGACAATAGGACCAACAGTTATTGAAAAGTAGCAATTTTTTATTTTAATATAGCTTTTTAATATAAAGTTATTGAAATATAGCAAAGAATGAAGGATGGATGGATAGATAGACAGACAGACAGACCCACATGCAGGTAGATAGGCATGCAGATGGATAGACAACCATGCAGATAGATAGATAGATAGATAGATAGATAGATAGATAGATAGATAGATAGATAGATAGATAGATAGATAGATAGATAGATAGATAGATAGATAGATAGATAGATAGATAGATAGATAGATAGATAGATAGATAGATAGATAGATAGATAGATATGCAGATAGATGGATGGATGGATGGATAGATAGATAGATAGATAGATAGATAGATAGACAGACAGACAGACAGACATGCGGAGATAGGCATGCAGATGGATAGATGGATAGACAACCATGCAGATAGATAGACAGACAGATAGATAGACAGATAGATACCGTAGATAGGTAGATAGATAGATAGATAGATAGATAGATAGATAGATAGATAGATAGATAGATAGATAGATAGATAGATAGATAGATAGATAGATAGATAGATAGATAGATAGATAGATAGATAGATAGATAGATAGATAGATAGATAGATAGATAGATAGATAGATAGATAGATAGATAGATAGATAGATAGATAGATAGATAGATAGATAGATAGATAGATAGATAGATAGATAGATAGATAAATAGATAGATAGATAGATAGATAGATAGATAGATAGATAGATAGATAGATAAATAGATAGATAGATAGATAGATAGATAGATAGATAGATAGATAGATAGATAGATAGATAGATAGATAGACAGACAGACAGATATATAGATAGATAGATAGATAGATAGATAGATAGATAGATAGATAGATAGATAGATAGATAGATAGATAGATAGATAAATAGATAGATAGATAGATAGATAGATAGATAGATAGATAGATAGATAGATAGATAGATAGATAGATAGATAGATAGATAGATAGATAGATAGACAGACATGCAGATAGATAGATGGATGAATGGATGGATGGATAGCTAGATAGATAGACAGACAGACATGCGGAGATAGATAGATAGATAGATAGATAGACAGACAGACAGACAGATAGATAGATAGATAGATAGATGAAAAGAGAGAGATTTTTACCTCTGTGAATGTTTACATCATCCAGTGGAACATTTGCATATTCTTCAGAGGAGAAAGAAAGAAAAAAAAAATGAATGTAAAATATTTTTTAAAAACTCAATTTTCTAAAAACACTCCTCAACAACTGTTGGTACCTGTGGACCAGCACTGCGTCAGACATTCCTCCTCCGTCGAGAACCGGTTTTCGTTGCCGTCACAGCCACCGTACCAGAAGTGAACGCATTTCTTTATCTTCTGACTGAAGTACCACCGGGACACATACGCTCCACACAAGGTGCCGATGTCCCTCTCCAGGAAGCATTGTGCTGCGGACCAACACAAAACACACATTTCCACAGGACATCAGCAGCAGAAACGCAGGCGGACGAACCTTTCCTCTCAGAGCTGCTCTCGATGCGTCCGATGTGAAAGTCCTCGACGTAATCCAGCGGGCTGGAGTCTCCAAACAGCTCCGTGCTCTGCTCTCCATCTAGATCTTCGTAATCCGTTGGAGGTTCATCCGTTGAGGGAAGGCCAGGGATTGCACTGAAACACAGACACGTCCGGTCATCAGAATACTGTAATATGCTTTATATTGATCAAAACATTGAAAGACAACTCGATCACAGCAAAAAAAAAAGAAATATGTATTGGGAAAACGCCAAAAGATCCTGCAATGACACAATAAATCTTGTTTTTTTCAGACGAGATACATTACCTAGCCTAGAGTAAAAGATTAATTTGATTGTTTCAAGAAAATAGGTCTTGTCTCAAGCCGTTTTACCAAGTACTATTTTCTCTTAAGATAATTACTCTTAGATAATTCTACTTGATTGAACTCTTTTGTTTTTTTATTTTCTTATTTTTTAATGTGCATTTTTGCACAAACTAGTCCGTTCCAGCAAAGTGGGCAACAAATAAACGTGTTTGTTCTATTGTATACAATCTAACCAAAGCCAAAATTTTGTTAGATTGTATGGATTTCCAATCATGACAAACTTTAACAAAAAATGTTATTTTTCAGCTGAATTGTACATATGAACACCCAAAGCTGTGCTGAAATGCTAAAATATTGGTAATAAATGTATTAAAAGCATTTGTTTATAAAGATATAATAAAGATCTTATAAAGATCTTTGCACATTGTCATTTTAAGATGGCGGCTCTACGGGAGAGAAAAAAACATTGACATTCTGGGAAAATACAAGCTCATTTTATATTCCGGAAGCATGATATCTGAAACTAACTAGTGTTTTTGTTGTTTATTTGACATGTAAAGAAGATTAAACAACTGTTTACTTTCTTACAGCAGTAAGAAAAGGACGCGCTCCTTTCAGTATAGCAGAAATATTTCGGAACTCGGGCGATAGTTTCGTGGTGACATACTTTTTTACTCTGTTTTTTACTCTGTTATTTTTGTTGTCTAGAACTATCGTAAATCAGGATACGACTTTATTTCCGAGTCACGGACCTGGAGCCAATCACAGCTCACAACTCTTGGCCTAAAAGCGGGTGACACTCACCCTACTGTGCAAAGTTTCAAATTCTTCTTAATTTCACAATTTTAACTTGCAAATTTCAATTCTCCTAAACGCACGTTTTTGGACTGAGGGAATAAACCGGAGTTCTGAAGTAAACACACATAAATACAGCGAGAACAATGTAAATTCCGTACAGAAAGATCTCGATTTGGATGTATAGTATGACTTTGAAAGCATACTGATTTCATAAGTAATTTGTTTCTAGTGCATTAAATTACCCTTTAGGTTCTTGGACATCAATCTCCCTCGGCGGGAAACGCTGACACTCACGGTCCGAAAGCGGTGGCCTGCGGAAAATTCCTCCTGCAAAACAACAGATTCGAGGTGTCCACTTAGACAAAAACACCTACACAATTCAAGTATCTCCCATGTTGTACTAATATATTTCACTAATAACTTTCACTCAAAAGATCTCCCAGCATGTTAGTGGTGAAAAAAACTTGCTACAACATTTGGCCGATCGTATAGTGAGATAATGTTGTAAAAAGAGACGTAAAGGAAAATTTTGTTAATAGAGTCATTCGTAAGTAGAGGTACCACGGTATACATCTTATAATCAGCTCTTCTGTGAATAATCTGACAGTTTTGTTTGGTTTAGATTGGTTTGGTTTAGTTGTGTGTTGCTTCACTATAGCGCCACCTAGAGGTCAATATCATTCAGTGTTGCTTCACTTTTTAAAGCACAGTAAATCGTCGTATGAATTTAAAAAAAAAATTCAGTTAAATTAAAATACCACAAGACTTACTTTGGAACATGAGTAAGAAGGTGTGGATGAAGCGAGTGGCGTAATCTGGATCTCCCATGAAGAGCAGATGCTGATCCAGTGGAGGACTAGCCAGACGCTCCATCAGGGTCCAGTCAAAGCGCTTGCCCGACATCACCACCAGCATCTCCACGTCCTGACACCTACTCAGTCCAGACACATACTCCAGTCGAGACGTTGTGTACTCGGAATGCTCCCCAATAAAGGCCACCACCATTCTTTTACTGCGGGCTCTTACTCCAGACTGGATTATCTTATTGATGATCCACTCCAAAGCGAACACTGGATGGGACGTCCCACCCTTTTGCTTCACTACTTTCGAAATGTGCCTCTTCATCAAACTGCGATCCTTAAACTGCGCGAAGCTGAACTCCTCGCTGATGTAATACGAGCTCTGCTGGTAGACGGCCACTCGGGATCTTCTGTCGTTTCTGGTGGGGTCTCCGCTCACAGACACCTGGTCCAGAAGCGACAGCAGGAGCTCCTTCATGGCGGAATATTGCTTTGAGTTGACGTTATCGGAGGAGTCCAGCATCACCGTGAGGTCCATATCCAAGTCCAGAGGCTGTGGCTGAAGATTAAAGCGACACCATGGATCGGGCTTACAGTGATCTGAGGAGAAGACGCGAGCAGTGTTGAAGATGATCTCAAACATACACATGAGGTGCAGTCAATATCAGTGTTTCATACGATTCGGATCTAGAGCACAAAGAGATTTGATTCAGATATCGGCAGGTCACCATGGTTTGCAAAACCATCTCTGAAGATCTTCAAAAATGTCTGAACCGTATATAAATTAATTCGTCTTTAAATACGTATTAAACAATTCCAGACAAAATGAAGGCTTATTTGGACATTTTGGGGAAATTTTGTCTAGGTGCATATTAGATAAGTCTTAGAGCTTGCGGAAAACAGTTATAGTAGCTATGCGCTCGGGAAAAACAGTGGTTTTAATCTGGTTATCACAAACGAAAAGAAGAAAGAGAGTAGAAAGGATGACAATTACTTGCAGATTTTTCTTTTTTAAAAGAAAGGTTCTTCACCAATACGGTTTACTACGTTGTCCCTTGCTACATTCTGATCAAGCTGATGAATTAATTAATGAATTAATGATGTACTGCAATGAAATTCACATGTAATAGAACAGAACTTCCAAAAATACTTGCATTTTTAAGATTTTTTAATAGTTTAGACCAACTACTAGTTTTCTTCATAGGGGCACAAACACCTTTTGTATTAAACTTTTTTTGTATTAAAGCATTTAATAACTTAAAAAAGAATCACTTTTCACCCTTTTATTGCCAGGTAGGTCAAACAAGTCTGCTCAACGCCTTCACATTATGATCAGCAGGCCAAAGCCAATGTGACACACATGCCATTACAAATTGAATTAACAAAAAAAGCCAAAAGTACATAGTATTGTGTATACGGGTAATCTAAAATTATATTACACCATCAGCTCTAAACAGCACCAGATCAGATTGCAGCACCACGGACAGCTCCACAGAAGCCCATGACAGGTCAAGTGAGGAGGTTAAAGTAAAGTAAAGTGAGTAAAAGTGAAAGTGATGTGTATTCAAGTGAAGGAAGGGGGACAAAAGGAAGAAATGTTTAGGAGTAGGATAGAAGATAATTTCCTACGCTCATTTTTTAATACTCAAAAACTATTTTGTGAGTTTGTGTTTATAAGTATAACATGCTTAATTGTCAAGAATGATCTCATTTTACAAAGAGAACTCTGCTTGTATAAAAAAATATATTTCCCATAAATGACTAGTGAGATTTACTACAACATTTGTCCATATTTAGGAAAATGCTTAACCACTGTTAATATGAATTACTGAAGCTCAGTGCTATGTTCTCTCCTTTTTCATCCAAAATCACCAGAATTGGAAAATGACTAAATTGGTTAACATCTTAAACATGTTCACAAGAATCATGATTTAAATAATTATATACATGAAATAAATAATTATAATAACTATATTCACACAATTAATAAAATAAAACCTTTTGCGAATGTTTCGACTTTTGCGAACAATTACAAGGCCCAGATACAATCATTTAATGTGTTTTAATCATGTAGTATATTTTATGCAGATTGTGAATAGAAATACAATTAGGTCCTCTTATATATCCTTTTAATATGTCCTTTTAAAACTAGATCCACTGTGATTTTGGAACGTTATATTCTGGGGGGAGGAAACCACTCACCAAAGCAGATGATACAACGCTTGATGCGAACCATTTCACTGGCTTGGGCAAACATGTAACTCCCTGTGTTGTCGATCTGAAAGCAGCAATAGAGACTAGTTAAATACACAACAAATCCACACACACAAACAAACACACACACTCATATAGAGGGATGAAAGAGAAACGGATGAACGGAAAGACTCCTGAACACAAAAGAATGAACCAGATTGACAGATAAAAAGAAGATTGACAGATAAAAATAAAACCGCAAAATAGTGAGAAAAGAAGCCAGGTTATAAATCCTTTACTGCTGTGTAACAGAAGGAAAGCTTAAAACGTTTTTTTTTTTTTTTTTTTCAATTCAACATAATTGTTCTAATAAAAAGAAAAAGAAAATGAAAAAAAAAAAAGTTTTGCATTAAAGGATAGGGTTAAATACAAAAATCTACCACGCCACATTCAGGCAACCCACCAGACAACCTTCTCATAGAAAATTGGGTAGAAGTTTTACTGTTCTCCCCACTAGACCTCCAGAACTAGTTTTTTATATTAATATTAATTATTTTATTATTATTATTATTTTATATATTAATTTTATATGAATGTGAAAAAAATTGATTAGAAAAGAAGCAGTAAAGTTCTTTTAAAATTGGATACTCTACGACTACTACTCAAGTAATGTACTGGTGACTGGTAACAGAGTAGTTTTCACAATGGTATCATAACTCCACCTGAAGAGCTTGCTGGAGACCTTCAGCAGGGTTTAAGCTGACCACTCCGAGATCGATGTGCGCAGCTCTGAGCTCCAGCATGGCCGTGTAGAAGCTTGCAGCGTTCCTCGAGTCTCCGTTTGTGAAGAACACGGCAATTTTCCGGACCAACTTGCCCTCACGCACGCGTTTAAAAACATTCCGGGCCACAAACAGCATGGCCTCTCCGATATCCCGGTCCATGGTGGTCTTTATGAGAGGAATGTTCTTCAAGGCGTCAACCAGAAGCTTCTTCTTCTGGAAGTCGGAGAAACGAATCAGGTATTTGGACTCGGAGCTGTAGGAGACCACAGACACTCGGGTTCCCCAGGGACAGTTGGTCTCAGCCACGGAAACGTCCTCCAGTAAAGCCTCAGCGAGAGAAATCATCCGGCTCCAGGAATCCTCAGTCATATCCGCAGACATGTCCAGTGCCAACACCAGCTCTGTGGGGTAAACTGGACACTGGGTGGTGCTGTTGCCTGAAAATGAAGATAAAGAAAATCTTGTAAAGAAAATATTTTTTTAAAGACGAGATAAAGTTCTTCTTTGGATTTTTGAGTAGTTTTCTATATGTGGTATTCTTTAAAAAAGGGTTTTTGTCATAAAATGTGACTTTTAAAATCGGCTAAAATTAGTATGTCAACAATTTCAATTAGAGATTAAATTGATTAAAAAATAATAATATAATAAAACTGTATAATAACTGTAAAAACTAAAGTAACAGTAAATGGGTATAAATAAAATGCAGTATTTAAAAAAGTATTAATAGTAATAAAGTAGTAATAATGTACTATTTTACATAATCGTGCTAAAATAACAAATTAAAATATTAAGTCTTGAAAAACCATTATTTTCAGTTATTCACAATATCTACTATTGTATGCATTGGTAAGAAATTACATCACAAAAGGATGTATAATTATTATAAAAAATATATTATTATTTATTATTAATAATAATTAATTAATTTTATAAAGAGAAATACTTATAATTCTATAATATTTAATCATATAGTATTTTGATGGAAATAATTAGCACTAAAATAAATGGCTGTGTGTGTGTGTGTGTGTGTGTGTGTGTGTGTGTGTGTGTGTGTGTGTGTGTGTGTGTGTGTGTGTGTGTTAAATTTACTTTAACAATAAATACAAAAATGCATACCTGAGCAACAAGCTGTTGAGACACGGACAAAAAAAATACATTATTACAAACAGAACGTGGGGAAAAAAGGTATTAAAGCTGTAAATAAATTAAAATGTTGTGACCAAAACAAAGCAGTTGTTCCAAACTCACGACAGTTTCCGCGGATGTATTCCACCAGCTGACATTCCTACCCAAGAGAATCCAGTCAGACAATCGGTCTTGATGTTTATAACACAGAATTTCTATTCATATTATGTCAAGAATATTAGAATATGAACATACAGGCATTGGATTGATTCCTGGAATCCCTTTGTGTCCCTAAAAATAGAATAAAAAACCATATTTTAAAGGATGACTTTTTAATTATACCAACAACTAAAATGAAAGAAACTAGTTTCTGTTACTGTGTGTTAACTTCATATATGTAACAAAACACATTCTACATTCAAAACAAAATCTAGTTTACTCGAAAAAATGTCCACATTTGCTTTTGTAAACTATGTAATCTATACAAATTGTGCACATTTGACATTTTTGGGTAATGTAAATCACTCAAACACACACAAACACACACACACACACACACACACACAAACTAAAATATACTATCAGATCTGACCGTGTGTCCGTTCATCCCCTGTTCTCCGGGATCACCTGGAGATCCTTGAGCACCTGCGTTTCCCTATGCAAATGTGATATTTATAAGACTGACATGAGAAAACAGTTTTTATTCGCCAACTATAAACTCAACGTTTTCAAATCAAATTCAAATCAAACCATACTGGAGATCCGCTGTGGCCTTTATCTCCTTTAAATCCACTTGATCCTTTTACACCAAACTCCCCCTAATAATATTATTACCATTAACATCAGCGTAAATGCTCAAACTGAGACTGATAATATGTAACTAGATCCAATAAAAGAAAAAAAGATAACATATTAAACATTACAGTTATAACAGACCTGATAACCAGGCGGTCCCATGCATCCCGGTTTACCCTAAAAACAAATACTTTTTTTATTGGTTGAAAATGTCACCAAATGGTGAAGAAAAAAAAAAAAAACATTTTCTGAGCAAAGGGGAAAAATTGGAATAATATTCCATATGGATTATTGAAAAAAATAGTGGACTTGATGTAACCAACACATGCACGATACCCTGTGTCCTTTGTATCCTGGAGATCCATGTTCAGAATTCCCATCGAGACCCTGTGGGAAGTTCAAACAGTCACAACAGCTTCCCTGACAATCCTCAATTGCAAGCAAGAATGTGAGTTCAGATCCCGGAAATATTATTATAAACATTCCAGTTATTGCATATAATTTTTTTTTTATGAAAACAGGTTTACATACATTTGACAGTTTTACATTTAACAGTTTAATACATAGTTTATTTCTGTATAAGAAATATTTTTTAAAATTTTGTTACTGTCAATTCTGTGAGTATTTGCAGTTTTTTCATCACACGTTGAACGTTTAATTAATTATTTCGTGCCTCATAATACATGCTAGATTAGCTTTGCACGTGTGATCTAATTAGTTTAGCTTTCAAGAACGTACAGTCCAATGGTGGAATAAACAAAGCAATAAAATGAATAAATAAAGCAAAAAATGATGAAATAAAGCGACTGACCGGTGGACCTTTAACCCCGTCAGGCCCGAGATCTCCTTTCACCCCTATGTCGCCTGGCAGACCCTTCACAGAAGAAATACTCATGAGAGCAGGAATACAACACGCCGGTCAGAACTCCAAGATTTTCATCTCACCCTTGCTCCCCTGCGTCCCCGATTACCCTTTTCTCCTTGAGGACCATGGCGACCGTAAGGACCCTGTGTAATAATCACGCATACCAATGTCTTATAGTGTTTATCGCCAATAATTTATTAGAAATACAGTGGGTCCTCTCTTTCCGAAATGAATGTGTGCCGACGTAAAATGGGCCGCTTTTTGCAAGTAAATCTGATCATCCGTCCCGATAAAAAAGGGTATAATGTGGTTATAAATAAGAATATGGTTATAAAATATAATGATATAATTATAATATAAAAAACAAGGGTATATAATAAAGTATGATAACGCATCGTAATAACTGTAATAAAAAAACATGTTGAATATCTCCATCTTGAAATGTTGAAATAGCCGAGCGTCTCACACGGGTTGTACTTTTGCGTGTAAACATAAAAAACGCCACAGATATTGTTCTGAACGTCTTCTCTCTGCAACGTTGTTGTTGCAAAATATTTCTCTGTATCTCGTCTGAAAAAAATGTATACTTTCATTGCCTTTCTCGGCCACCGGGTGTCACAGTTCCACAACAAATCAGAGCAGCTTCAAAAAAGTGACGTCAGCTCGTCCTGCGTGACGCGTCATCAGAAGTAAGATCTCTGTGAGGATGTGAGCACGTTTTTGGGGCAAAGATTCAGATGTTTCTCCAGACCTGTGTTAAGATTGAATTAACTGTGCTGTTTAAACATGCGTCATTTGGTTTTCTTAGTCCGACTAAGTTTGAAAAATTAATATTTTATTATTAATCAATTAATTAATGAATTGTTTATTTTACTTGCAAAGCCTTAAAACAGTTTAATTAATCATGATGTAATGTAATAGGTTTAACATTTTTATCATTTATAATGTATATATTTTGTCTCATTTACACTGTTTTTGTCATATTGTGTTTTCGCTGGTGCCCTGGCTTCAATAAAGTTTTCTAAAAAAAAAATAATAATAATAATGTAAGCATGTTTCACTCAAAATATCTCCCTGCATATTAGTGGTAAGAAAAACAAAACTCGCTTAACATTCTGGCCTATCGTATAGTGAAATAATTTCATAAAACAGACAATATTTTCTCGACGATGCCCTTTGTAAAAGAACATTTTCGTTAATATTGGTACATGTGTTATAAATAAACAATTCAGTATAAATAAACAAACAACAATACATACGGGAACTCCAGGAACACCTACAGGACCAGAATCTCCATCATCACCCTTAGAGCCCGAGTTTCCCTTGGTAAAGAGAACAATAATTAATCACTGAAACGCAACACAATAATTAATCATTTCAAGAGCAGTGAAAGTGCATCAACATCTTCTCACAGGTCGACCAGGATAACCAGGAGGTCCTCGCGGTCCCGGCTCTCCTCCAGCATCACGACTCTCTCCCTAATTACACATTTTACAGACACAAATAATGCAAAACAAGTGCAAATACAGGTTTGAGCATCACGTTACAGTAGCATGTGGGATACTTTACCGGTGGTCCTGCTTGACCCTTTCTACCAGGGTTACCCTAAAATAATCAGAGAAATATCAGATAATCGTTCTTTACAGTAGTTTAGCCACAATCAGGAAGGTTTGCTCACAGGTGCACCCCGATCTCCTGGCGATCCCTTGGGTCCTTCAGACCCTGGGTCACCCTGGAAAACAACATCACAACACAAATGACCAGAGAAAGGAAGAACGGCCATCATTCTCCTACAGGACTGACTGGTGTGTCCGTCTCACCAGGGCTCCGGGGTTTCCTCGCTCGCCCTTCCCACCCGGAGTTCTGTTGTCCGAGCCTGGAAAACCCTGGAACGCCAACGCCACTTTAAAGAGATCTGTGGCCGGACCGTAACCCAACATACACGCAACATACTCACCGGATCTCCTCTATAACCGTGATCTCCTTTGGGTCCAGGCCATCCTTTAAAACCCTTCAAACCCTGAATGGAAGAAACAATAAGCCGTTTTTAAAAAAAGAGTAAAATAATTCAAGTAGAGGTTTACTTTACAAACAACAACAACAACCAGAATAATAGTACATTATATTTTTATAGCACCTTTTGAGAACCTCAAGGTCACCGTACAACACACATTGATACGTTCTTATCCTCCTTATTCTCCTATTTCTTCTTCTTATATCATCATTAAAATTGTTACACATTAACATCAGTCAATTAGTGAAATTATTTTTTGTTCATTCCAATTTTCAGTAACTGTATTTTATTTTGTATATTGTACTACTGTTTTTTGTAGTTTATTAACAGTAGAATTTATGACCATTTTATTATACTATTAAAGTAACCATTGTACAATTATTATTATTATTATTATTATTATTATTATTATTAAAGAAATAAAATCATATGATAATGATACAATGATACTAAACCATTTTAGTTCATGTTTTATTTAGTTTTCTTAATTCAACTAACAGTTTGAAAAATGAATAGTTTGTAATTAGTCCGATTATTTTATTTGCAAAATTTGGATTTTTTTTTATAATGTATATATTTTACTCCTCTTTGTATGATCCCCTTCAATAAAGTTAAAAAAAATATCATCACGTTAATATAATCATTTTTATAGTTTTACACATTAAAATCAGCCAATAAGTGCAATTATTTTTAGTAAATATTGTTCATTCCAATTTTCAGTGTCAACTGTAGTTTATTAACAGCAGATTTTATGACCATTTACTTTACTTATAGTGTACATTTTTAAGCCATTTAAGTAACCACTATTATTTTTTATTATTATTATTAAAGAAAGAAAATCATACAAAAATGATACAATGCTACTAATACATTTTATGTTACCTTATAATCAATAATAATTAGTTTTACTTTTAAAAGCAACAAAATAAAATGACTGAAACCGGCTGAAACCTTTAATAGTTTACGAGTTCTGCTCTCAACAACATCTCTAATATTTCTTCCCACGGGGCTCAGAAAGGTATAACTTAGTAATAGTAATAGTAATATTTCAAATTAAACTACGTTTTGAATGACGTGGCTTGGTGTTCACTTACAGCGATGCCTGGGTTTCCTTTAGGTCCTGAATGACCGTTGACCCCGATGTCACCCTGCTCACCAAAAAAACAACAGCAACTTTAACACTTTAAACCAGTGGCGTTTACTATCTGTGTTGTGACACAATTCTATACATTGTCCCAAAAACTGTCAATCATGAAAAAAGATTTTTATTAAAACTTTTATTAGTTTTTGAGTTTGGTTTCTTTACGGGGAACAGATTTGTTTCTACACAGCTTCACTAGACAAAAGTTCTGAAGCTTTCTGTTATTTATACTCCGGACTCAGGAAGCAAACGTCACCAATGTACAACATTTTAACGTAAAACGCGACAAAATTAAGTTACAATGAAGTTGTAGTTACAAATGTACTACAAACATAACCAGAAGAGAGACACATGCAAAAACAGAATAAATAGAAACGCAACAATCCAAATTCTCTATTCAATGTTTTTATTGTTATTAGGTATAAAATTGTACAAATTGTACAAATGCTCCATAGCAGTATGTCTACAGAGAAATGTATTTCATATACAGTCCATTTATGCAGTTATGAATGTGCAGGTTTTTTTCTGGGAAAATTTTTACGACGCACAAGACCAAAGTTATGTCGAGTTCTTTCAGTCTAAAGTTTCACCTAAATGTAAGTATCCCTTCTTAAATAATGCGGAAAATGTCAATTTTCTACGATTTCAAAATGAATATAGATTTAACTTGAATAAAAATATAATCTATGCCCATGTATGACACATATGAAATATATGATATATACAAGATGAACAATAATAATAACGATACTAATAATAACTAAATAATACATAAATTGTGCATTACAATATAAAAAAAATAGTTATAAACATTGGCATCATCATCAAGCCAAGCAATCACCTTTCATCCTTCCCCAAAAAATCAAAATAACTGAATAAATAAATGTAACACCATCACACAGCAGATAAAGAAAGTTAAAGGTAAAGTGTCAGTTAGGCCAAAAATCGTTTTTCATCTTACAAAATCGTTTTTTATCGGTTAAAAATTAGTGAATCTATTAGTGAATGTCCAGAGACATGTTTGGATTTATAGATAAAAATTGGAAGAAGCGATCTGACCTGCTCTCCGTCCACTCCATCCAGTCCACATTCGCCCTCTTCTCCCTGTCAGAGGAAGAGCAAAGAGTCACAAACACTATTGCCGATGTTTAGAGACGTCGCCAAGCTGATAAAACACACTCTTTACTTGTTTATAACTGGAGAAACACAGTCTGCAGCTGTCACAAACACTAGAAATGCACAGATATGAACACTTGAAGGTTTTTTTTACAATCTGAAATCATAGATCTAACCATGTTACGAGAGGTTTATAACACATGCATTACATTCCATAAAGGTTTGAACAGCAAATGAATGGGTGAAATAATTATGTTATTATCAATTCTTCATGAGTGTTGATACTCACTTTACTGCCTGTGTATCCTCTGATACCCTGTGAAGACCACAGCGTTACAATGTCATTACAACAATTACAGTCATAAAAACAATCATTAATGTTTCAAATCATGTAAATACTTCACTTTACTTTACAGTCATTTGGCAGACGCTTTTATCCAAAGCGGAATGGTCTTGACAGTCCTATTCAACCATCATAATCGTATTATTTATCATTTTTATGTCATTGTTAGATTTTTACTATTATTGTTTGGAGTCACGTTCAATGTTTACACTTTAGTTTACAAAATGTTCAAGGTCGTAGCTGATCTTCAAACACGTTTACAGTAAAAAATGCCAGTACTCTTTCATAAACTGTTTAGAGACTGTTTAACGTTTACATTTATTCACTTAAAACAGCTATGTGTGTTTAATCTGTACATCAGAAGTAATATTTATACTCAAATATCTTTACACCATAAACAAGGTTAAAAGTCATATTTTATATATATACTATTTAAAGAAAAAATATGATCAAATCATGTTAATTACACACGTGTTAACAAGGTTTTACACCAGAAGCGAAAATGGCAGCTTTTCTTTACAGTGTTTGTCTACTTTACAGTTAGTTTATATCTCTGTTGGGTTGGTGATTGAAATCTGAGACCAGTTTGTATATATTGTATAAAATGTGTGCACTATGTATAAATAACGCGTACAGTTATCAATCTAAAGTAATTAAAATGTTTAATCCGTCAGTTATCAAGTTAAAACTACACAACTTTAGTCACTTTCAGTTTGTAATTTGAGGACATTGCATTACTCGTTTTAAAACCCTTGTAAATTCCAATAAGCAATGATGTAAAAATGACGCAAGTCGTGCATTATGAACTAAATTCACAGATTGCTTTACCCTAAACCCCCGGAATCCTTGGCAGCCCTGGTGTCCCCGAGTTCCGTTGAGCCCCGGTGGTCCTCGCTCGCCCTGCAAAGAAGTTTTATTAATTTTTTGAGGCCATTAATGTACGTAACAACTGCTTCATAGGAATGAGGCTGTAAACTGAACACAAATGGTTAGAGCTGTGATATCAGATGTTGCTTGACCTTGAATCGGCCGGATTAAAATGATGAAGTCAGTGCATTTCCTCTCAAGGGTTAATAAGGTGTCATAGTGTTTGCTTTACATGAAGCTGATGGTTTTACTTACCATACCCCCTTCATCTCCAGGAAAGCCGGGGTGACCCTTCTCACCAGTCGCCCCCTAAAGGATAAATCACTCGTTTAGAATTGTATGCACACGTGTAAATCGAGAGACAAATCTCTGCAAAATAGAGAGAACAAAAGAAAGAGAGGAGAAGTGGAGGACCGGAGAAAGCGATCAACAAAGAAAATGGACATGAGGAAGAAAATGACATTTCAGAAATTGAAAATTGAAACAGGAGAAAGAGAAAAAAGAGATTCATAAATAGGAAAAGAGACGGAGAGATGTAATAATTTTACACAGACAAGGTGTTTCGCATGCACTATATAAAGTCAAGTCAAGTCAAGGACCTTTTCTCCAGGGGTCCCCGGGGGTCCTATGTCTCCTGGGTCACCAGTGCATTTGCACGTCACATTGCAGCAGTTCACCAGAGCCACAGCTTCCTGGAAAACAATCCAAATGTCTGATGTTTATGATGTCTATGTTTGCGTAGTTTGGTTGCGATTCAATTGTGTTATTCATTTGTATACATATTTACAAAATGTACAAAAATTCCTAAAGTTTACTCAAGTACTTTACACCTCTGGCTAAGAGTGAACAGGGCGACTTCGTGTAACATTATTTCAATCCCTTTGCTGGTTATAACAGTTCGTTACAGAAGTAGAAACAATTCAGAATCAAATGTTGTTGCAGATTTATGTTGTTGCACATTTATCATATGTGTGTAACGAGAACTCCAACTCCCAGAAATCTCCACAACAGGCACTTTGTCGAGTCCATCATCCAGTTTATAGAATTTTTCAATTCATTTTCAGTGTTTTTTTTTACGCCAGTTGGATTACGTTATTGTCTTTTGCTTGTGAAATGCAGCATTTTTCTCTATTACTAACCCCCTAATGAAATTATTCATCACTTTAGAACAAACCAACAAACTTTACTTCATTTGTCTAATTACCATAGTAAAATATTTAGTAAATTAAAGAATTGTACAGTTGCTAGGAGATGTAAATTAAAGCTAACAGGTAATACTGTTCTTTCCACACTTACTAGTTCTTTCATTAGAGACATGTGTATATCACTGAAACTGATACTCAGTGGTGTATTGGCACTGTAGCCGCGGCCGAACTCCAGTTGTTGTGCTTCGTGCATTACTCCCTCCAAAGACACGATCAGCAGTGCACTGACTCCTAGTGTACAGAACACACAACACAACACATTAAGAAGAAACAAATAGGAAACAGTGTCAATAGTTCAAAAAAATCCAAAATTTTATAATAAAAAAAATACATCAAAATTGCACAAAAACAATAATGTGAAAGAGTGAGTTATTTAAAGTGAGTTATTAGTAGTAATAAGTGTGTATTACCTATATTTTGTACCATATTTTAATATATTTTAATTGGTTTGTTCAGTCTGTACAGTATATTATTTCTGTTATCACACCTTTCTCAGTAGCAATACTAATGTCATTATAACCCTGGGACACAATGACAATAAAGGCATTCTACTCTATTCTATATTTGAGAAAAGAAATACAAAAGAAAGTGACTTTGTCAACATGGCCACTAGGGGCAGTATCGAAATTGCACCGTGCATTTAATCATCCAGTAAAGTGACACACACACACCAGGAGCAGTGGGCAGCCTTACACCATGGTGTCTGGAGGCATGTGGGGGTCAGTGTCTTGACCAAGGACACTTGGTCACTTGGACAGTGAGTTGCAGAACCAACCAGAATGGGATTCAATCCTGCAACACCTGAGTGGCAGGTTCAACTCCCTTCCGCTGGACCACAACTGCCACAGAAAATCTGAGCCAGAAGGAACTCAAACCCACAATCTTGAGTAGAAAAATAGAAAGTCTGAAAGCGAGGGGGAAAGTGAAGTATATATAAAGAGAGAATGAGGGAGATAGAAAGAGGGAACTCAAATGAGTAAATTAGGCAATTATAGACATGAGAAATGGGTGAAAAAAGAAGGATCCATTGGACAGCGAAAACCCTCAAGGATTTAAATGAACAACAGTCCAAGTTCCCCATCAGTCAGTGCACCAAACGTTGTGCCGGAGTACTGGCACTAGGTGCAACGCCTTGGGAATCAAAAGCCAATAATCAATAACCCATGCATAAGAAGTGAAGGAATTCATGCTAAGTAAATATGTCAAACATTGATGCATTTATGTGTGAGCTCAATACTGTGTTCTCAGGGGTAAAATTATAACTGTCTCTCTATTATAGTCTCTCTCTTCAAATTCCAGAGAACCCTTGTGTGTTGACACAGGATTCTCTGAAAGATCTTCCAGCAGTAAAGTGTCTTTAAAAAAAAACGGCATCCGCAAATCAGTGTGCGCTAAGTAGCTGTCTCCGGCAGATGTTGTGAGCGGCAGATGCAGCACAACCGTCCAATCTGTTGAAAATGCTCTTGAAGAGTGAAAAAAGTGAGGTGAGATTTTGTTTGTATAGCCACCTGGAATCATAATCGAAATTGTGTTTTGCATTTAATCTATCCAGTGAAGTGAAGTGAACGGATACGAACCTGCAGCAGCCTTAAGCCGTGGTTGCGGAGGCATGTGGTCAGTTTCTCAAGTTGCTCAAGAACTTGATTATAACTGTCTTAGACAAGTGGACTTGGGTTAGCAACTTGGGTAAGGGACTTGGGTAGGGGACTTAGGTGGAGTAACTTGGGTAGGGGACTTGGGTAGTCCAATTTGGCAAGGGGACTTGGGTAGAGCAACTTGCGTAGGGGACTTGGGTTGAGCAACTTGGGTAGGGGACTTGGGTTGAGCATCTTGGGTAGGGGACTTGGGTTGAGCAAGTTGGGTAGGGGACTTGGGTAGAGCATCTTGGGTAGGGGACTTGGGTTGAGCAACTTGGGTAGGGGACTTGGGTTGAGCAACTTGGGTAGGGGACTTGGGTTGAGCAACTTGGGTAGGGGACTTGGGTTGAGCAACTTGGGTAGGGGACTTGGGTTGAGCAATTTGGGTAGGGGACTTGGGTAGAGCATCTCGGGTAGGGGACTTGGGTTGAGCAACTTGGGTAGGGGACTTGGGTAGAGCACCTTGGGTAGGGAACTTGGGTAGAGCAACTTGGGTAGGGGACTTGGGTAGAGCAACTTGGGTAGGGGACATGGGTTGAGCAACTTGGGTAGGGGACTTAAAATTCCCCTCTGGTTCTGCTGAATTTGCAATTGAGTGTCCTTGGACAAGACACGGACCTTCACATACCCCCCAGGGACCACGGCTTAGGCTGCCCACTGTTCTGGGTGTTATCGGTGTTCACTTCACTTGGATGAATTAAATGCACAGCACAGATTCAGTATGCCATCATCTTACCTCTCTTCACTTTTTCTAGTTGTGGAACCCACTGGATTGGGGTTCAAACTCGCAATACCTGGGTGGAAAGTCCAACTTCCTACTGCTGGACCACAACTGCCGCCTACATTCTCACTAGCTGTAGAAGCCTACACAGCATTCGGACATGCAATCTCTGTCCTTATCACGGCTATCCAAATTGTTGACAAATGACAATTCTGGAATTTCACCAGCCCTAAAAAGTTTGTCTGAACAGAGAGAATGAGATTTTGGCTGTTGCTCCCCTACCCCTCTATATTAGTTATCGAAATAGTGTACTTCGTCTACACTATTCGTCTACACCCATCGTCTACACACATCCATATAAAAATAGCACACGTGGACACCATGTTAGAATTTTTTGAAGAAAACACTTGGTTGAGATTTTAAGTTTTCTCCTCAACCCTTGCTATTATTATGATATGCTACAGTTTACAGTTTGCCTGCATTTGCCTCGGTCTGCATTATTTTTGTTTATTACTTCTCTAGAAAACCGAAGTGATGCCAGTGGCCAAGACAATTAGGGCGTCATAGTTACAAATGGCACTTACCACTATCTTTAAGAAGCGCTGAATATGTCTTTAAATGCTGAACGTTGTCATCCAACCCATCTGTAAACAGTATCAGCACCTACTCAAAAGAAAAGAAAAAAATCACAGCAAGAATTAGAAATTGCAGCAGGGGACCTCGTGACCAAATACAAAATTTCCAATTGAAAATACTTGGAAAAATGTTTGTGCAAAACTTTTACAAAAATACTTTTTTTTTTTATTATACGTATTCTACATAAGTAAATGAAAAATATTTGTATTTTTTGGAAGTTTCTTTGGTTAAATTGTAAATTATGGTCAGATATGATCAACAGAAAGCTCCCGATTTAAGATCTTTACGTCTCACTCACCTTCGCTTCGGCCGTTGAGTCGTTAAGTTTCTGTCTAAAGGACTCTAAAAGCCTATCGTTGAAGGCCAAGGCCTCGCTGGGTTGCAACCGCAGTACATTCTTGAGCTCATCCTCTTGGTAAAACTTGAAATCAAAGTCATTTAAGATGCGGCCATCTCTAGACACCAGCCTATAGCCAAATCTAATACTGATGTTCAATTTTATGTCTGCATGAGCCTCCATTTCAGACATGAAGTAGATGGACTGAGTAACAGCTTGCTCCACTTCAGGACTCAGCAGCGATCCTGCTACTCCAAGTCTGGAGACGTCAAAGCCAATGGCGATGTCTATTGTGCAATCTATTGAAACCAAACACTGGATCAGAGGCGTAAACCAACATTTTCTAGAATTCTGCCAAAAATTGCTTGCAGTTTGGTCAATGTTAAGTTTGAAAAAAAGTTTGATAAAACATAAAACAGTCCATAATCCTGACCTATATGTACTTAATACTCCATACATACTCTATATATGAGTGTGTGTGTGTGTGTGTGTGTGTGTGTGTCTGTGTGTGTGTGCGTGCGTGCGTGTGTGTTTGTTTTTTTAACCAAGTAATGTCAGTTATTGAAGGTTGTATGATTTGCTTGATAAAATAAGCATTACAGATAAAAAGGTTAACATAATAATAACCATATTACATTTGAACTACAGAGAAGGGAAATTTAGAGAATCAAATTAACTTTACGATTGGGCATCTTCAACCAAACGAAATAAAGCATGAAAACAGTAATTTTGTAGTATTAATTATTAATTTAGCATTAATTTTGTCTGACCCAGAAGCCATTTATAAGATGTTTCCTATGTGTAGTTTGTTTTTTAACTAATGGTTATACATATAAATATTTGTTTTAATATACTGTATGTGTTTTTAATTGTAAGAATACATAAAATAATGGAAAAAAAGACAAAAGAAAAGGACGCGCTTGAAGAAAATGGGGCAAAATAAAAACCTTTTTTTACAAATCACTGCATTCATCAGAATCAAAAACAGTGAGAATGTGTGCAATATAATAATTACTCACTGCTTTTGGGATGGTCCGGGACATCTGCCTTATCACAGAGAGTGTTCACGATGTCTTTCGCGGTCTTCTTCAGATTAAAGTTATCAAATGATCGTACGAAAACCCGTTCCGAAATTTCGTTCAGCTCAGAGAGTTTAATTTCCTTATCTAATCCGATGACCGTGATCTCAACGTTCATGTCTCTGAGATCCTTCACCGCGTCCAGATCTTTGTCGTCTTTGGCTTCTCCATCCGTGATCAGCAGGAGATTCTGAGCAACAGGCACGTTTATTCTGGATCCTTTCTCTGGCGTAAAGTACTTTTTCACCAGTCTCAAGGCCGTCCATGTTTTCGTGCCCTCGTCCAACTGTTTAATGTTTTTAATAGCCGTCTCCACTTGTTTAAAAGTGCTGTATTCGTTCAGAAAGAAGTGATCTTTGAACGTTGTGCTGAATTGGGCAACAGCCACTTGCCATTTGTCTTTAGCGATGGACACACCGCGGACAATCTCCAGCGTTAAGTTTAAAATCATATACCATTGTGGTTGCTTAATGGACTCAGAACCGTCAATTAGAAAAACAAGGTCCGCTGACTTGGTCACACAAACTGAAAAAAAAAACACATATAGCATTAGCATTTAACAAGAGCGATTGTCAATAGTGTGCTAATGCGCGGTGATGAGTCTATGCTAATGTGTTTTCTGCTAAAAAAAAAAAAACCTGATTACGGACTCGCTAGCTGTTAGCCGTTAGCATGGATTTACCGGACGCAATATGGTCTGTCTGTTCAAATATTGATCAATTTGATCAGTTTAGTCTGACTCCATCCAGCGTTGTTTTGTTTCTGTTAAGTGTCCTGGTGTGTATAATGTTTCTTTACTTCTGTTATTGAGCCAATAAAAGCTTATATGCACGTCTGCCTCCGGAACCATTATTTAAAGACGACAACGCACACTGTACACGCTGCATAAAGACGACGTGTTTCCGTTTATTTGTCATTGCTCCTGACTTGAAATGTGGAAAAATTGAAAAAAGCGGGTGCTTATATTCGCGCAAATACAGTATTTATACGTTAATTTACTAAATCTAGCCAGTTAAGCGTGAAGTCTTGTCAGATCATATGTATGCAAATAAAAGCACACCCCCTGACTTTTCAGGCACAAAAAAATTTGCAAAAAAAAAAAAAAAATTTTTTTTTAGATTTCTGATTAATTTACGATAATTGTTTTCTTAAAAATACTACACTTACTTTATTTAACAAACCTAACTTGTGACTCGTATTCCTTCAATGTTGTTTTGCTTAAATAACAGTTTCAAAAAATATATTCTAGTCTTTAATTTTCCAGCTCCCATAATCCTCCACTGAGGCCTTAAGCTCTCATTGCAGCCTTTAAATAGTCTTTAAGGCAAAAAATTGTCTTTAAAGAAGAAAAATGTCCATTATTTGTATATAAAGTGTCCATAAAGGGGTGCTTATATTTGCGTAAACACGGTATTTACTTATCTATTATAAAAGTAGAGAGTACCTGGTTTGCTTTGGATGCAGAGCTCCTCGATGAGGTTCCTCTGTAACCCTTTGAGATCTGAATAGTTGCTGACGTAGCGAACATTGTCCTTATTAGCCGCTAACTCCTTCAGCTGTTCCTCATCAGCGTCTCCAGTGCCAATAGCGTAGAAGCTGACACCGATTTCCTCCCAGTTTTGAGACCAAGTTTGACTTTCCGCTCTGCCGTTCGTGACCAGCAACAGCACTTTGGGAACTTCTGTAAGTTCTCTGGCGTGTTCTCCCTCAAAGTACGAAGGTGCCGATTTCAGCGCCTGGATCGTGTCTCTGCCGCCTCCGGAAGCCTTGATTTTGTCGATTTCTTCCAGAACTTGACTCTGCGTGTAGTTTTCTTTTAGGCTGAACTCCAAGTGAAAGAAATCTGAGTAGGTGATGACACCAAATCGCACTCGATTCTGCGCAACGTCAGACTTCTTCACCACGTGTTTCATTAGTTCTTTCATTTCACTGAAACCCGAATCATCCGGTCCAGATGTGTCCAAAAGAAAAATGATGTCAGCTTGCTCAATCTTCTGGCATTCTGTCAAAAGAAAACAAGTTTGAGACATATTGATGATTAAACACCACAATCCATCAATCAATCCATCAATCAATCAATCAATCTCAACCATTTGTCTTCATTCCTTCAGAAGACTTTTTTGAATCCAAGCGTGACATTTTGAATGAAGAGCAGATTGTTAAAACCAATAATTTTAATTTAAATTACTTATTTATATAATTAAAACTCTGCATTAAGTTAAAAGTTTCAATAAAAAATGAAAAAAAAAATATAGTCGGATATGGAATCATATTCTGGGCTAAGTTTGAAAGAGGGTGATTTGCTCTAAGTGTATTAACATTCAAAAACATTCTTATTTTTAAATAATTCAATTCAAACTCATGAGTTCTATTGGCAAGGACACAGAGCCTGAAAACCATAGTCGGCTGACAATTCTTTCTCTGGAGTCACACATTGAATTAAACTTGTTTGTCAAAAGGCCAATTGCAGACCAAAACGTAGTTCTGTGACACGCCCATTAAATCACAACACATATGTAGCCCCTCCCACTGACTCTGATTGGCAGAAGAATAGACCTGAAGAATAGACTTTACGAAACTAATTCACTTTTGTGTTCAAGTTTGTGAGTTCAAACTCTAGGCTTGTATGTCACTTGAAATTTGGTCCACTTACAAACCTCACCACATTGTGTATTTCTAACCGAAATCTTTTTAAGAGGGCGGAAATGGTCACGTGATTGTTTACCTGTGCTGCAGATCTTGAGGAGGACGTCGTTGCTGATTTTCTGCAAGGGCTCGTGGTCTTCATGGATGAAAACCTTTTCATATTCTCCCACAATGTCGTTCAGCTGCGTTCTGTTGGCGTTCTTCAAGCCAACAGACAAAATGTTGATGGCGTTTTGCCTCAGGTATTTAGCGTGCAGGGAAACGTCGTCTTTACTCTCTCCGTCCGTCAGAAGAATCAAGAACTTGTACGCTTTATTACGTCCACCCTTTGAAAACTCAAAAGATTCGAAGACGGCTTCGAGAGCTTTTCCGGTGAACGTTTTTCCCATTTCCCCCTGACTAATAGATCGGATGTTCTGCAATAATAGGTTTTTGTCATCAAATTCATCTAAAGGAAACAGCTCCTTCGTCTCTGTGCCGTACTGGACTACAGAAATGCGCTGCTTTTCAGGGCCGATGGAGAATTTGTCGACCATCGCCTCGATTATATCCTTCCATACGTTGAAGTCGCCAGGAGAAACACTTTCTGAGCTGTCAATTAGGAAAACCACATCCGCCAACATGTCTGTAAAACCTAAATAAAGAGGAGAAAAATGTCAGATTAAAATAGCCAGACACATATTAAAAATAATTAACAAAAAATAAAAAACATAAAAATAAATAATATAAAATAAATTCTGAATGACACGAGAACCTTTGGAGAATGTTAGTGCCATTTTAGGACTAAAAAGTCAGATGATGATTGCTGAGTAACAGGTTTATCGTTATAGACTAATGCATTTAATCTTTACCAAACTATGAATAAAATATAATTCTCATTTCAAGTTGTGATTTGGTCATCTTTAGGAATAATTTCAACTTGGTTTCAACTCCGAATTTCCTTCCATAACTTAATTTTTGCACAACGTTTACACTTCACTTTTGTAACTGAATATTAATGTCATTTTATTTTTAAGTACTGGCTTGTTGACGATATCAACCAACTATGACAATTATAAAATAAATGTAATGTCATTGCCAAGCCTTTTTTATGACAGTTTTTGTAAATAATAATATTATTTTTTTTAACAGTTTACAAATAATTGAGCAGCGCATTGTTGAAAAAAAACAACAACCCTTTTCTCCTAAATAGTACAGTATTTACTTAAAACATTATGAGATTGTTAATGTTAAACATATTCTGAATTGTTGTTAAAAATAAACATCACCAGTAAATTGAGTCATTGCATTCAATTATTTTATAGTTTGTAAGTATAAGTATTGTATTAAGACTGCCTCACCATCACAAGCACAGACTTCACGTAGAACGTCGAATTTGATGACGCTGAGGGCATCGAAGTTCGGGGCGAGAAACTTTCTATTGCTCCAATTTGTGATGAGACTCAAAAATTCCGGGGCTGCGTTTTTCATACCGATGGCATAGATGACGACATTGTGTTGATCTCTCAGCTGCTTGGAGTAGAGTTCCACCGCGTCCGTGGCTTTGTCATCGCCATTAGTGATCAGGAACAGAATCTTGCGAGCCTCTTCCCTACGAGACCGCGAAGCGTCTTCAAACAGCCGAATCATGTGCTGCAGAGCCCGCTCGGTCTTGATAACCCCTCCGTTCCATCTCACCGCCTCCACTGCTTTCTTGATTTCAGCTTTTGTGCGAAACCTCTGCAGATTAAATACGGTTTCGGCTTGACTGGCAAACTTCACAACCCCAATCCGTACGTTCGCCGGCCCGACGTCCAAACTCTCAACGATGCTTGTGGTGAAAGACTTCATTTCCTCGAACTGATTCTTGCTTATGCTCTCCGATTCGTCCAACAGGAAGTACATGTCAGCTTTATTCGCTACTTTGCATGCTAAATTGGGAAAACAGAGGTTGACAGATGAACTGAAATGTACAGACGTTTGAGAAATGAGAACGGAGTTCTACAAACCGCTTGTGATGGCTCTTTCTGGGCTCTGATCGTACAAGGTGTTGGCGATTTCCCTGCAGATGGTTTTGGTCAAATCGCTGGTGAGGGATTTGAGCAAGTTGACGCCTTCTTCGTTAAACACGAACTTCTTGTCGGGGTGGGACGCGATGTCTATCAAGTCTTCTGTGGTGTTTCGTATGCCAACTGCAAACACCTTCACGCCTGATTTGCGCAAGGCCCTGGCAGCACTGGCCGCGTCGTCTGTGGATCGGCCATCGGTGATCACCACGGCCATCTGCTCGGCCCGCTGATCTTTTCTGCTTCCTCGGGCCTTGATGAAGACGCGCTCTTTGGCGAACCTGAGGGCCGCCCCGGTGTTGGTTTGACCACGTCCAGACGTCATGCTGTTGATGTATTTGGTGATGTCGTCCTTTGACATGTAGTCGTCGAAGTGTATGCCAGCTTGAGCCTCGTCGCTGTAGACCACCACCGCGATTCTTATCTTGTCCACGCCCACATCCAGACTTCGGATTGTGTTTTTCAGAAAGCTCTGTATTAGCGTGAAGTTGCTCGAGCGGATGTTGCTGGACTGGTCGACGATGAATGCGATGTCGGCCATTATGCCGTGTCGGCACTCTGTCAAAAACACCAAAAATATGAATGTCATTGGCACAATAATAAAAAAATAAACTCTCTTTCTGTGTTCTTGTTAAAATGCACATTTCTAATTAGAACGATTGAAGTAATTGTGTCAAACAACTGCGGATAAAAATAGTCAAATGACTATTAGTCTATGGCTGAACCATTAGGCGTCTTGTTTTTAGGCTAAATTATGAAAAAGACGTGACATTCTGATATATTCTGACCAAATTAAAATAAGACGGCATGCTTTGTGCCGAAAACAAGATTTATCCTTCAGTCTTTGACTAAAGCCAAATATCAATGTCTTTATCAGTGCTGTCAAACAATTAATTTCTAAACTCATTTTTGACAAATGAACTGCACTCGTCCAACCAAATCGCAAATAAAAAACTGAAGCTTGTAATATTGGATATTGAAGTGTAAAATAAAAATTAATGTAAACTCAACACTAAATAAACACTTTGAATACTGTAATATAATTTAGCAGACATTTTCAATTTTTGAAATAAACCATCAAGAAACTCAAAATTAACTGTTATTTTGAAAGACATATCTCCTAAAACACAGGCATGTCAATTAAACTTTAAAACAAAAAATGGCAGTAAAAAACATTTTTTATGTTTAAGAGGCTCTCAGTGTCTCTCCTCGACTCGCCATTTTTTTATGCGAAAACCATAAAATGATCGGCACAGGACAGTCTTTTGAGCAAAATATTACACATAATAGGAAAAAAACGGTACACATATGACTTTTGTTCTATTTACGGATCAATCTGGCAAAGTTTTAAAACAAAACTTGTCTAAAAGTTCTTCTTTGCTCTTATTTTTTGCATGTCGGGCAAATGGCAGCCACACAGGAAGTGAAAAAAACTTTGCGTTAATCTGTTAATTATTTTTAATCGCAATCAATTTTTTTTAAATAATTGCGTTAACGCGTTAATTTTGACAAGGTTTCTAGGCTTTATAAGTCAAGCAGGCACTTACCCACATCAACAAGATCGTTGACTGATTCAAAAGCTTTGTTGATTTCCTCCGTCACTTGAACGACTTTACCAGGTAGCAGGTAGCTAAGTGCAGGACTAGCAATGTCGTTCATCTCGCTCAGCCCGGTTTTACTGAGGCCGATGCCCATCACCGTCACGGCTTCTCTTTTGATCAATCGGGAGGCTTGGACGACCTGATCAGCTGAGTTTCCAGCAGCAAAAACCAGCAGGAACTGCTTGAAGCCTTCAGAGAAACGGCTTCCAGCATCGCTATCAAAGAATTGTTGACGGGCGTTGAGGATGGCTTGACCGATCTTACGTGGACCTCGTTGGCCCCATGGTAAACCACGGAACGACGCCAGAATCTGATTCTTGCTCCTGTCGTTGTTTAATAGGTATTGCACCGTCAAATATTCGCTGAAGTGACCCAGGCCGATACGATTAGCATTCTTGCCCAAAGCGAGGTTGCCCGTCAGTTTATTAAGGAAGTTTACGATCAGTTTTTGCTCTTTTTCAGACACCGAAGCGTCCACAAGTATGACAATGTCCAGAAACGTTGGAGCATATGCTGAAAAAAAAAACACAAAAGTATGTATTACCTGACCGTCAAACCGCAATGTTTAAATCAATATAGAATATCATTTTGTGTTCATTTCTTATCACAGAATTGTGACGATAATTTTTTACTATTGGATCTTTAAAGTTGTGCTTCTATACTTAATATTGCACGTTTTCAACTCTTTTTTTTTTCCCACATATTCATTTTTATGCTACTGCAAATATTAGCAATTGTATAACATGAAACAGTGTGTATATAATACCTAATAATACCTAATAATAACAATAATAATAATAATAATGATGAAATATAATGCCTTTACTGATGCATTTAAATATTATGATTCTATTCTTAACAATAAATGTAAAATGTTAAATGTTAACAATAAAATCTGTATTATATTAAAATTATAATAACACTGTACATGTATTATAACATGTATTTGTTTTATAAAACATGTAACATGTATTATAAAACATATTCATTATTCATTATATTTATAATACCTAATAATAGTAATAATGACTTGTAATGCCTTTACTGTTATATGTATTAAGTACTTAAATAAAATAATACATTTAAATATTATGATTCTATACTCAACAATAAATGTAAAATGTTAACAATAATTTATGTATTGTATTAAAATTATAATAACACCTGTATTATAAAAAAATATTCAAAACCACAATATAATACAAAATACTTCAACTTAAAAGAAACGAAAAATGTAAACAATGATACAACTTTTCAACTATTAATTTCAAAATATAGCAATAATAATAATAATAATAATTATTATTATTATTGTTAATTATAATTAATAAATAATAATAGTAATAGTGACAATAATAATCATCGAACATTTTAATTATAACTGACATGTCAAAAGCCATATCTCAAAACGCAAATGTGTTTCAAAATAATACATGTAACACTTCATTCACCTTGAGATTGTTGAACAAGGGTGGAGCAGATTTTATTGCGCAGACTCTCTCTCAGATTATCCAGCTCTTGATAACTGCCAATCTGGAATACGAAATCCCTATACGGGATGCTGGCAATGGCATGGAGCTTCTCGATGTTGACCTGTCCCACACTGATGACAAAGACGGCTACTCCTAAGCTTCTAAGCTTGTGTGCAGGCTCCTCCACACGGTCTCGGGACACGCCGTCAGTGATGACTATGGTGATCAACGGGACGTGGTTCCTGGCCTGGTTGAAGTAATGCTCACGGATGAAGGTCAAAGCGGCTCCGGTCAAGGTGTCGCCTCCTCGATGGACAAGGTTGTCGATTTTTTGGTGGAGGTCTCTCTTGTTGGCATATTCGCCGAGGAGGAATTCCTGGTAGGTTCTGTCACTGAACTGGGCCAGTCCCAGTCTCACTTTCCCAGGTGAAAGGTTGAATCTATCCACAGCCATGTGTAGAAATCCCTTCATCTCCTCAAAGTTTCTGCCTCCGATGCTGGAGGACGAGTCCACGAGGAACACGACGTCCGCCTTGGCCGTTTCATTGCAACCTGTGGAACAAAATTACGTTGCGTTTTTATTTTTGCATTAGCATTTTTTGAGTTCCCAGAGTCCACCTTCTCGGATGAGTAGAAGACGACAATGGATTACATGGACGGGCCAATAGGAAAGCAGGTGAACAACTGCTCATGTCATGGACGTCATAATTCTTTTTGTGAGAAGGTATATGCTGAAAATAGTCTTGTGAGTAAACCCAAGTTTACATATAAGGGCCAGATTTTAGCGTTTGTTTATAATAGAAAGAAAAAAAGTGTGTCAAGACCAACTAGAACAAACATATGTCGAAGCAACAGGTAGCATCTTCAGGTGGAATGCGGGGTTGGTGTCTTTTATTTTGAAAAAAAAAAAAAAAAACGAACTGTACAACTCGTCATTCACATTAACATTTTCACAAAAACACACACAGTATTGACATCAATTAGATAATAATAGCTGAGGTGTAGACAGTGGTGTAAAGTACTTGAGTAAATGGACTTGTTTTGGCTAATGGCGAACTGATTGATTCTGGCTATTTGTACTGAGTATCAATAATATAAGTAACTTTTACTCTCTACTTGACTACATTGTTGATTGCGTATCTGTGCTCTTTACTCCACTACATTTGGACACTTACTTGTTACATTGTGATTGTGCGCAACAAGTCGGCATTTTTTTTCTACCGCGGTTAATTTCTAGGGTGGATGAGGTAATATCGCCATCTGCAGGGTGATGAAGGTACTGGATGCTGTTTACCAGCTAAATCACGGGAATTAGCGGTTGCACTTTCTCGCACACTTGAGTTTGACCGAGATTTACTTTTTGTTTTTTTTTTTTATCTACTTTGTTCTGTCATTTTGAAACATTAAGGTGGTAAAATTCAGTTTATATTAGGAAAAACAGCCTCGTAAATGACAACGGTTTTGCATACATTTTTTCTTGTACATTTTTTGAGCCTAAAATCATCACGAGTAACCGTTAACAGTTATTTTAAAATGGAATATTTTACAACTTTTACTCTTCTAGAGTCTAAGTTTAAGTCTTCTAGAAAGTGGTTACTTGTAACTTGTAATGGAGTAATTTTTACAGTGCGATATCATTACTTTTACTCAAGTAGTCAGGTACTCTTCACACCTCTGAGTTAAAAACACACGTTTGACACGTCAAACTCCCAAAGTGTACCTTTGACCAACTGGATGACGTCTCTGTTGGTTTCCCCCACATTGGTGCAGAGCTGCTGGATGACGCTCTGAGAGATTCCCCGCAGAGCACCAAAGTCTGAGACGCTGTAGACGTGTTCCTCGTAGGGTTCGCTCGCCATCTGCTTCAGGTACTTCTCATTGGCCTCGTTGATCCCCACGGCGAAGATCTCGATGCCTCTTGCTATCAGATCCGAAGCATGTTTCTGGACCGGATCTTGAGACTCGCCATCTGTGACCACTACAGCGATCTGAGGAACGTGAAGAGCAGACCGACTTCCGGACTTCTCCACAAAGTGGTTCCTCAGCACAAAGTCCAGCGCCTGGCCGGTGAGCGTCCCACCCTGCATGTATTTCAAGCTGTTGATGTAGCTCAGAATTTGCTGCTTGCTTTGGAAACTGTTGAGGAAAAACTCTGTTCTGGGTGAATTGCTGTACTGGACTAGGCCGATACGGACTTTATCCGGACCAATCTCCAAGTTCTGCACTAGCAGCATGAGGAACTGTTGGATTTCTCGGAAGTTGTTTGGTCCGATGCTTGAAGAGCCGTCCACCAGGAAAACAATATCAGCCACGGCTTCCTTTGTACAGACTGAAAACAAAAACCAGGGTGTTGAATTTAGCTCCATGACATTCAGGCTCAAAATCAACCCTAATTTTTGAGGCAAATTGTAATCATCAAATTGTTTTTTTATAAAGTGATTTTCCCAGTTATCACCAGTTCTACTTTGTGCAGACTCTGCTAATCACCACTAGGGACAGTTTACTTCATTTGATCTGTATATTAGCTTTAATAAAACTTTAGAATGATTATGACATTCATAACATATACTATGACATATATATGGCCTTTTATTATGTGTTTCACAAACAAAAAAAGATCCCCAAACTGTGTGTGTGCGTGTGTGTGTATGAGAGCGAGTTAGTGTGAGACAGCGGTGTATTATGTCTCATTGTTGCAAAGAAACAAACAGTATTTGATCTTTCTGACTCTTTTTAGCTTCCATTTTGTCTGAAGGGCCCGAGAATTATCTTTCTAACAAAAACAGTGTTACAAATATGCCAACTGAATCATTATATTTCTATATGATGATTACCCTAAATAAGCCATGCAGGAGAAGATTTAAAGTGAAACAATACTTTTTATGTATTGTACTTAATACTTTAATTATTTGAAACTTTTAAAAGGGGTCAAATTGACCCAAACATAATAGGAGGGTTAACAAAACAGCAACAAAAAAAATCTCCACAACATATTTTGACTATTTCAACTGAGATTTTATTGACGCAATTTCGTAAATGCTTATTCGATTATTCTTATGATAATTTGTCCTGAACATTATAATTCTCCTGTCATATTAGTGATAAATTGTGAGTTATGACTCAGTAACAACTTACATGCATAACAAAAATGAACATTGACACGCATGCAAAAATTATGCATTAGCAATAAATCTTACCTAAATTTTGACCGTTGGTGACAAAAAAGCACGACAGGGCAAGGAATCCAAGTAAGGTCCACACCTTCGCCATACTCCCGATTCCTTGGGCCCTGAAAAAAAGAAAATCCCTAACAATGTTTTTGACCTAAAAGTAAAACCCAGTGCTAGCATGATTTACAAGTTCAAGTTCTATTGTATTTATACAGCGCTCTTCTTAGTTCAGGACCAACGCAAAGTTGTGATCATTTACAGTCAACTGTGTTGTTCTGTTTTACAAAAACAATATCATTTCAAAAATTCAATTAACGTAGATAATAAGGCTATGGTTCTAATATAAAACTTAAATAGAAAAAAACTAATACAATTTGAGGGGCAAACATAAGAGTACATATACTGCAAAGGCACAAAACGACTTGAGCAAATATTTATATTGTATATATGAAATAATAAAAAAATCTGTAGAACAGTATAAGTAGAAAAATAACATGTGTCAACCATTGACAGCTTGCAGCTTAACAGTTAAAAATGAAGAAGAAGAAGTAGAAGAAGAAGAAGAAGCCCCCCAAAACAATAAATAAAGATAAAGAATATGAATGAATGGGGAAAAAAAATTGCACGTTGTTGATATACGATTAAGATAGGAATTAACTGAACATGGAGGACCGGACAATTCGCATATGTGATTTCGATCTACGCATTCGCTTTTACAGTAGCGCCATATATAGCAATCAAAGAATTTGTCCCAACTGAGTAAAAGCTACAACTGGTAAAACTGGTAGAGATCCAACCAACAGCATCTCAGAGTGATTCTCACCAGCTTTGCAGATGTGTTTAGGAAGAGATAAGATGTTTGTCGAGCTGAGACGTGAGATCTACGGCTTTTGTGTACGTTAGAAGTCCTTAATCCAAATAAAATGGCAAACTTCTGTCTCAAGCACAGTTGGGCCTGGTCCAAAGCAGCAAGCACGAGTGTTTGTGCAAGCCATCGCAAATCATGGGACGAGCACACGTCAAGTCAGAGTTTATCTAACGCTAAACACAGCGAGCAGCTGCTAGTCTGAGGAACATGACAGCAAAGACTTCATGTTACTTAATATATTGTGCCCTTTATTACTTTTTGAATCACTGGTTTACAGGGACTTATTTAAAAAAGTTTTCAAAAAACACTTAATGATGAGGGACTAATACAAGTTCAATTATTATTATTATTATTATTATTATTATTATTAGAATACAAGTATACACTTGTAATACATAATTGGATCACCAGGTGGCAGCAATTAGTCACTACATGGTGTTTCCACTGTAGTGACCACTAGGGGAGCTGCTCCTAATTTGGAAAAATCTTTTTGTTTTTTTTTTCAGATTTTCAAAAATAACATTTTGAAAACAATAAAATGTATACTCAAATTTGTATAAGAAGGGTTGTCTGGTGGGTTTCTTTTTTGTGCGCTTCGAGACAGTTAAAACTGTGAAAAGCGCCTTACAAATACTCTTTTTTGCGTTTGAAAATTTAACCCGTTCCTCTTAAGCACCTTGTATCTCTGGAGCTACCTGCAAAATAATGTAAAAATTATATTTTTGTGCTTTCTTAATTTTAAGAGAACTATCATGTAGGATCAAAAAATTAAACTTTTTAAGCTTTCCTTCTGGTACCCCACAATGACGCTAAAAAAATATATATATATGCATATAAAAACAATCCCAAAAGTAAGACTTAGTGAAGACAATGCAATGTGAACAGTATCTGCACTTTTTAACAAACAAAATCACTATATACCAATAACAGTAATAATATACAGTATAATAATTATTTACATTATAGCAAAAAAAAAATCTCTCTTTCACTCAAAAAAACGAGCAAAGTTCAAACAAACCAATCTTATCTTCTTGAAATCATTACTAATAAAATAATGATAAAGCGATATGAACACGTTTTCATTGTTTCAACATTATATTATATTGTTTCATAACATTATATTAAGTTAAGTTCAAGTCTCAAGCGCATAGTATAACATTATACTACGTATATTCATAGTATTATTTTTCGTTTTTTATTGTACGTCTAACTTGTGTTTCGGGTAGCTCTGAAAATGTTGTCTAGCTAAAGTACATGTCAACAATCATGAAAACGCTCTTTTCACACCTTAGCCCGGGATAAAGTGATGTCACACGCGTCAGAGCTTCTAACAGCATCACTAAATGATGTGTAAAGTTCTGTTCCATCACTGCTGAAGTAATTGTGTGTATTTCTGGACTGTGGTTGAAAATAAGACGCTTTGAAACAATGGACATTGTGAACAACGCAATTCAATTTAAGTAGCTTCATCTAAATGTGAGAATGTGGAATTTGCAAATATGGCAACACGATTTTTTCTTTTACTTTTATAACTAGAATAAAATCACAAGTTGCACACTAATTGGTAACATTGACATTTTTGTTTTGTTTTTTAACCTCATACGTGTTTTCCAGAAGACCTTGAGATAAGCTAAAGTTTAAATCAACCACTTGAGTTCAAATGAACCAAAAAGAAAGTAATATGTTGGTAATAGTATATGATTATATAGTAATAATTAACACTATCTTTAAAACTACATATATATTGTTTCATATCTAACAAACTATAGTGAGAAGTGGGTGAAATAGGAGACGAAGGAGGAGAAGAAAGCTAATTTATTGAAAGAAAAATTATAAAATTGACGACAACAACAACCTGAAGTTAATGACAATGACTTAAAAATTCTGAATATCAAAATAAAACGTTTATAAATTATAGATAATATAATCAATAGTTGTGAAACAACAATCACAAATAATGATTATTAGTAATACCATACTCTGAAAAAAATTAGATCACACTTATTCATTTAAATGTTTGTCAAATTCTCATGAAGAAATGAAGAACTGCACTCACACAGATCCCAGGCACTGAAGGTACGAGTTCCACTCCAAACCTCTGAATGAACAAGTCAAAGCTGCTCGTCTGCTCTACAACATCCTTCTGTTCAAACTCCTTTTTAGGAGAAGACGACTGTCAGGACATATACAGCACACACACACACACACACACACACACACACAGATGTATCATGTGTTTATCTTAACTGCTAAACTGCTTATGCACATTTCCGTTCAAATCCAATGTTCATTTACTTCACTTACCTCGTTTAATAACAATTAACTCGTTTAATAACAACTGCACTTACAGATGTTACAATCAAAATATTTCTTAATTAACAAATGCACACAAAATATTAACAATGCTTTTTTTTTTTATACATTATATATATTTTGTACGATGAGTGTGATGGCCCAAAGTGATGAATAATGAAATACATGTAAATAAATTACAGTTTTTTTTGTCTCCGATGGTTAATAATTTTGCAAACTAGTCAGGATTTATCAAGTAACACAATTTACAGAAATTTACGGAAACACACATCATCAAAATCAAACTTTTGTTTTACCAGATTTTTGCTCGGGTCGTTTTAAAAAGCTCCTCCATTTTTAGTCAAATTTGCCATAATACTAAATAAAAAGCATCAGATTGTTCACACGCACAGAAATATTGGCAGTTACACATATTCATGTCATAATTTTTATTTTCACTCAAAGTAAACAGAACTGAAACACACGCACAGCAAATACATACACTTACATAATACTGAACAAAAATAGTCACACAGTAAAGCGACACTTCAGAACGTACAGTAAAGAGCAAAGACAAACAACTCAAGTGAGTGAGATTGACCATATCGAAATGGTGCTCTGCTTTTAACCCATCCAGTGAAGTTACACACACAAACCCGGAGCAGTGGGCAGCCTAAGCCGTGGGGCATTTACATGTGATAGTCATGACTGTGTTGTACGTTTATTGTTATGAAACGTAATGTGTAACATGATCAATACCTGTTAGTGGGTGTGGCCATGGGCGGGGCCACACATTCAAAATGGTGGCGCCAGCACTCCACAGGGGGGCGATGTAGTGGCGTGAGCATTGTTTGTATCCGGTGAAGCTATTAAAAGCAAGCTAGTCCTCACAAATCTGTAAATTTTGTATAGTTTTTATTTTCTTTATTTTTGATATTGAATTATTTTTGGGGAGTTTTGATTCGTTAGTATTCACGTGTGAACGCTTCCACCGCAAATCACCATCCACAACAGAGAAATTACATGCTATTATGTTATTACTAATACATGTGAAATTGTTATTACTAGGGGTGTGACTAGACACTTATCCAATGAGACGAGACACTGGGTTCACGAGAACGAGACGAGAATTTGATTTTTAATTAAAACAAAATCAATGATGGGAAAAATGGAGAACAATAGCATTTTAAAAAGACCGTTGGTACATTTTGTAATCACCTTTTTGAAAATAACCTTTCCATTTTCATCAATTACGTGCAGTAATAACCAACACGTGAACCTTGCAAAATATGATGGATATTTTTTTATTTTTAAATATTTAACCCTGAAAATCAGGTTGTCGAAGAGCAATATAATAACACATATTACTTATTGCTTTAAAAAATGTAAATAAATGGAATGAAAAATAAATGGAATGTAATAGTAATGTTGTAAAGAATAAAACGCGCGTGCACAAATTTTGTTGGCACTAGTTTGATCCTAAGGTAGCGCCAAATTCTCGTAAACGAGTAAATATTTGCTTCTCGTTTACATATGAGTAAATATGCTGCTTTTCGTATCTCGCTATCTCATCACACAATAACCCTAGTTATTAGTGTTGTCACGATACTGGAAATAGCAATTCAATACGATACTTGAAAAAAGTATCGATACACGATCCCATTTGATACCACGGGGAAATTGGGGAACAATTTTAGGGCCTTTATTTTCTTTTTGCGTTATGAAAAAAATACATACCAAGACTGGAACATGAAAACGTGTCTGAATGAGGAATCCCAAGAAAATAAAGTGCATAAATATATAAAACTGCATTACAATAAAATTTTC
>MU204446.1:877168-895037 GCA_017309775.1 Paedocypris sp. Pulau Singkep
ACCGAAATAGAAAATATTATGCGCGGATATTTCACCCTTTCTCTCAAAAATAAACAGCAGAGACACAAGCGCGGTAATTTAATTAACATTTATGACGTGAACTAAATACTTTCAGAAAACGGCACAAGCTAATCTGGTGCTACTGCTCCGCTCCGAGAGAGCGGCTCTCCCACACACACACACACACACACACACACACACTGATCAATAATGATGTTTAATTAAATTCCGAATCTAAATCAGGTTATATAAATACTGCTGTTCAACTCTGGTTGATTTAAGCAGATCCCTACCACAAAATACCAACTGGTATATTAATACAAGTTTGACAAGTAAGCTTATTAATTTTAAATAATTCATCTAACCATAAAAACATACAAAAATATTTCTAAATTTGTAATATTTGTTTGAAAGCACCATGAATCTGCAGTGAAAACTCACTCAGATCTTTCTACCACAAGACCAGCTTTAAAAAAAACAAACAAAAAAACCATGTAAAATATTGTACTCTTGTACTAAAAGAGCTCCTACCAAATTCGTTTGTTTTAATTGAATTGTTTAAAAAAGCTTTTAAGTTGAGATTTTTTTTTCTTCTGCCGCGCGTATAAGTTGTATTTCACTGCGTTAACGGGGCAAAACGGGACTTCATAACATACGTGTTAATAATGAAAACTGTTACTAACTTCCCGAAATTTGTTCTACACGTCTGTGTCTCGGTTCGCGAGGTGTTTGCGTGATTTAGTATCAGCGCTTGTACAATGATCTGCCGCCTCCAGCGGCTTCGTGCGCATGCGCCAAGTTGAAGACCCGGAAGCGCGATTAGTATCGATACTTTTGGATCACAGTATTGTATCGTTTCAGATTTTTCAGTATCGATACTTGTCGAAATATCGATAATTTTGTCAACACTACTAGTTATTACTAAATATTTCCTAATTTTTGTCAGGATTTTGTTGGGAAAAATCCGTGACATCAGTCCACAGACGAGGCCATCAGGACTCAGGAGGTTATGGTGGCTCGGGTGGTATGTGGTAAAGTTCGTCCATTATGGGCGATTGTATGGTGCAAACCTGGATGGCATGATGATGGAGGACTGGACAAGATAGTGCACACTGGAATGTTCCCATCACACTGACCAGGAACCTCGATTATGGCTCTGTGGCCAATGAGGTTCCACTCCTTCTCGCCTTCAGCCGTATCTTTAAAGACCAACTCTTGTGGTCATCCATTTCCAGTAGGATCTGAGCACCAAGAAGTCATTATGGCATGATCTGGTTCACTAGGCTGCGTGTAGGGTACTGTAGTAGTTCCCCTTGAGGAAGGGAAGGTGTTCTCACCGCTGTGAGTCCTCATGTGAATCTTCAGGTGGGCACTACGTGAAAAGCTCTTCCCGCAAAGAGAACAAGCAAAAGGTTTCTCTCCAGTGTGAATCCTCATGTGAATCCTCAGATGGGCACTACGCAAGAAACTCTTCCCACAAACAGAACACGAGAAAGGTTTCTCGCCAGTGTGAGTCCTCAGGTGATCATCTAGATCTCCTTTACGCGAGAAACTCTTGTCGCAGTGAGAACATTGGAAAGGTTTCTCACCGGTGTGAGTTCTGATGTGGCGGTTAAGGTTGTGCATTTTTGAGAAACTCTTCCCACAGTGAGGACAGGAGAAGGGTTTCTCACCAGTGTGAATACTGACGTGGCGGTTAAGGTTTCCCTTCAGTGAGAATCTTTTTCCACACTGAGAACATTGGAAAGGTTTCTCATTGGTGTGAATGATGATGTGCTGGCTAAAGTCTTGCTTTTTTGAGAAACTCTTGCCACACTGAACACAGATGAACGGTTTCTTTATAGTGTGAAGTCTCGTGTGAGTCTTCAGACTTCCACTTTGTGAGAAACTCTTCCCACAGTGAGGACAGGAGAAGGGTTTCTCTCCAGTGTGAGTCCTCATGTGAATCTTCAGGTGGCCATTACATGAGAAACTCTTCCAACAAAGAGAACAGGGGAAAGGTTTCTCACCGGTGTGAGTCCTTATGTGGATCTTTAAACTGGCAGGAACAGTAAAAGTCTTGTCACACTGAGGACACTTGTGCTTCTTGGTCTTTGAGTGAATTGGTGCATGTTTCTCGAGTAGTTCTTCAGATTTAATCACACAAACTGATTCTTCTCCAGTGTGAAATTCTAGAGGAGTTCGTGATGAACTGTTGATGAAGGAAACATCTTGTTGAAGAAAAGCAGACACGGTTTCATCTTCTGTTGTTTGGTCCGAGAAACTTTCTTCCGTCTTTAAACGAATAACAGAGGCTTGTTCAGTCACACGATTGAAAAGCTCCTGCTGATTATTCTCCTCTTCACATGCTTCTTCTTCTTCTTCCTTCTTCACCTGCTTCAGGTCTGAAAATCAAGATGACAATGTGTTATTCATTAAAACAGACCATTATTGTACAAGAATAAAAGCAATAAAGACTCGTTTTAGATTCTGATTTCACTGAAAGATCCGTAAAGATCAGTGTGACTCGGAAACCGCAGGTTTGGTGATTCTGTGTTGTGGATTTTGCTTTACTAGTTTAAATTACAGCTATTTTTTCTACAATTATTATTAATATAATAAAATTTATAATATAATTAATATAATATAATTTAACCATTAATCTACACAGAAAAAAAGCTTCTGAAGGACCTTTAGTGCTGGAGCTTTAATGCTTAATGCTTTAGACCTTTAACACTGACCATCAGTTCTGTAGAGTTTAATCATTAATTATTATTTCGGGTTTCAATTTAATAAAGGTTTTATACTATTATACCCATGATTCAATCACTGTTCCGTCAACTTACGAATCTCTAATACATGTAAAAAATGAACATTTCACAATTCTGTTGCAACAATAGCTAATAGAATATTATAAACTAGGCTTTCATGATAATTAAATAACGACATATTTGAAATTACGGCGAACAAACAGAAGAAGAGCGACCTGGCTTCTCCTCAGCGCGTTGATCGGTGACTCCGGACGCTTCATATTCTCCCGTGTCTTCTCTTTCCACTTTAATAACGCGCATCTTTACACTCTCACCAGATCAAGCTCAGCAAACGTCTGTCGCTGCTCCACGAGCGCTGATTTCTTCAAACTTCAAAATGTCATGGTCGTCGCCATGTTTAAATTACGTCACGCGTCTGGGTGTGACAAACACCATGTTACGTCGGGCGCGCACGCACACACGATTTTAATAAAATCTAATCAAATCACCTTTATTGTCACATTATCGACAGCGTGTGAGCTGAGGTGAGTGAAATGCTTTAGTGCAGACTAACAGTACAAAATACAAAAAAATAATTAATACATACGTTTACAAAATAGGTGCAATTATTATAGAGGAAAGGAAACATTTATTCAGGGTCTGAGATCAACAAAAAATGTAAAATATCTCTTTTCTAGTATCGAGTTTGGGGTTTACACCGCATATATACACTTAAAAAGAACTGAGTGATCCACGTGCTGTCAAAAGTAGTCACATTCGTTACTTAAGTAGAAGTATAAATACTAGAGTTAAAAATGCATCTGTTGAAGTAAAAGTATCTGCTCAACTCTGTACTCAAGTAAAAGTACTGGTACCAGTACTGGAAAAGCTGCTTTTAAAAAAAAAACGTAAAGGTAGTGCAAGAAAAAAAATGCCAGGACTATACTTTATATTAAAATGTTGTTGTATATTAATAACAGCTGTGGAAAAAATACTTCAGTGGAAGTTAAATATCAGCTCAACTTTGTACTCAAGTAAAAGTACTGGTACTGGAAAAGCTGCTTTTAAGTAAAAAAGTAAAAGTAGTGCAAGAAAAAATGCCATTATGGGACTATGTTTATAATCAAATGTTTTTGTATATAATTACATTGAAAATTAATGCATTTTATTTCAATGCTCACACATTAAAGAACCATATATGTGCTCTACTAAGTATTAATGTGTTTGCAAGTATTAAGGTGTACTGTAAAATGTGATGACTAGTAGTGTAAATGTAGAGAAAGTCACACTTCAGAATGTCATCAACGACCTTTATTACAGTGAAAACTCAAGTACATAAATACGTATATAAGCACACATGGAGTGATATAAATATAAGCACATAAATTAAGCACATAGCATGTACAGTGTCTATAATATACCAATATGGATGCAAAAAAAGTTGCTTTTTTTTGTGACCATATTTTCATATCCTAGATTGGATTTCTATATTTTGAACATGCTTTATGATGCTTCAATAATGTAAAATTAACTTCTGCCATAAAATAGTTAAATCTTTGAAATCATTAAATTCAACAAAAATCGAATTAAATCTTAAAACTAAATTTTATTTAGTTTAAATTGTTCAAATAATGTGCTTAATGGTCCAAAATTGAACTGTTCTTTTCGAAAATTCATCTTCAACAATATACAGTATCTTCTAATAACTATATAAAATAAATATTAGAAGAGTCTCCCAAAAATACAAACTGAAATGTTGTTTTCCTGTGAGCATTGAGATCTCCACCTTCATTACACACTGACACACGCACACACACCATCACTCCGCTTCACACTTGTCACATCATAGACAAAAGTAAGACGTAGAAGTATAAAGTAGGTGAAAGAATAATTACTCAAGTGAAGTATAAATAAACCAAAAATCTACTCAAGTAGAGTAACAAAGTATTATTATCTCTGCTTGACGCAACTCATCTCTTGGATTCATGAATGGAGTTATTCCAAGGTTGTGATTCGAGTCCCATCAGAGTCAGTTGCTCAAAACAATGTCGAGGTTTTCTTGCCTTAATTTCAGCCCGGCCTAGTGTTGTGCACGTGTGTATGTCTCTCTCTCTCACACACATACACAGCAGAGACAATAAAGTAAAACATAATAACGTCCCCAGATACTGCGTCTAACTGAGACAGAGAAGGTCAGACATTATGTAAGAATGTAGTTTATTTCAGTCTCACTGGGAGAGAGACTTTAGGTGTTCCTCCTGAGGAAAAACTCTTCTCAAACTGAGGAACAAATGAACAATTTCTCATCAGTGTGAGTCCTCACGTGACTCTTCAGATGGCCACTGCGTGAGAAACTCCTCCCGCATTGAGAACAGGAGAAAGGTTTCTCACCGGTGTGAGTCCTCATGTGAATCTTCAGATGGCCACTACGTGTGAAACCCATTCCACAAAAAGAACACGAGAAAGGTTTATCACCAGTGTGACTCATCATGTGATCATTCAGATTCCCTTTACACGAGAAACTCTTGTCGCAGTGAGAACATTTGAAAGGTTTCTCACCGGTGTGAGTTCTGATGTGGCGGTTAAGGTTTCGGATTTTTGAGAAACTCTTCCCACAATTAGGACAGGAGAAAGGTTTCTCACCACTGTGAACTTTCATGTGATTTTGAAGGTTTCCCTTAAGTGAGAATTTTTTTCTACACTGAGGACATTGGAAAGGTTTCTCACCGGTGTGAAGGATGATGTGCTGGTCAAGTTCTTGCTTTTTTGAGAAACTCTTCCCACACCGAGTACAGATGTACGGTTTCTCTCCAGTGTGAAGTCTCATGTGAATCTTCAGACTTCCACTTTGACAGAAACTCTTCTCACATTGAGAACAGGAGAAAGGTTTCTCACCAGTGTGAAAACACATGTGACTCTTCAGCTGGCTACTATATGAGAAGCTCTTCCCACAAAGAGAACATGGGAAAGGTTTCTCACCGGTGTGAATCCTCATGTGAATCTTCAGATGGGTACTACGTGCGAAACTGATCCCACAAAAAGAACAGGAGAACGGTTTCTCGCCAGTGTGAGTCCTCATGTGACCGTTCAGATTCCCTTTACGTGAGAAACTCTTGTCGCATTGAGGACATTGGAAAGGTTTCTCACCGGTGTGAGTTCTGATGTGGCGGTTCAGTTCTTGCCTTTTTGAGAAACTCTTCCCACAGTGAGGACAGGAGAAGGGTTTCTCACCAGTGTGATTCATCATGTGAATCTTCAGATGGCCATTACATGAGAAACTCTTCGCACAAAGAGAACAGGGGAAAGGTTTCTCACCAGTGTGAATCATCATGTGAACCTTTAAACTGGCAGAGACAGTAAAAGTCTTGTCACACTGAGGACACTTGTGCTTCTTAGTCTTTGAGTGAATTGGCTCACATTTCTCAAGTAGTTCTTCAGATTTAATCACACAAACGGATACTTCTTCCTTCTGGTGAAGAAAAGCAGACACGGTTTCATCTTCTTTTGTTTGGTCCGAGAAACTTTCTTCCGTCTTAATATAACTAACAGAGGCTTGTTCAGTCACACTGTTGAAAAGCTCCTGCTGATTATTCTCCTCACACGATTCTTCTTCTTCTTCCTTCTTCACCAGCTTCAGGTCTGAAAACAAAGATGACAATGTGTTATTCATTAAAACAGACAACTATTATCCAAGAATAAAGGCAATAAAGACTCGTTTTAGATTCTGATCTCACTGAAAGATCTGTAGAGTTCAGTTTGACTCGGAAACCGCAGGTTTGGTGATTCTGGGTTGTTTTGTTTTACTGGTTTAAATCACAGCTGTTTCAGAGTTTTAAACATTAATCTACCCAGAACCTGCATTTCTTTTATGTTCACGACCACAAGTGTGAAGCTTCTAAAGGAGCTTCTGTGCTGGACGTTTTGTGTGTTTGTGTGTGTGTGTGTGTGTGTGTGTGTGTGAAGAAGCTCAGAAGAGCGACAACACAGACCATCAGTTCAGTTCTGTAGTATTATACTTAATTAGTTATTATTTTGAGTTTCAAGTTAGTAAAGACTTTAAACTATTTTACCATAGATTCAATCTCTGCTAATAATCAATATTAAATAATAACAATATAAAAACGTTTAAATTAACATTTCACAATTCTGTTGCAACAATAGCGAAAGAAAACATTATAAACTAGGCTCGCATAATAATTAAATAACGACGTATTTGAAATTACGGCGAACAAACAGAAGAAGAGCGACCTGGCTTCTCCTCAGCGCGTTGATCGGTGACTCCGGACGCTTCATATTCTCCCGCGTCTTCTCTTTCCACTTTAATAACGCGCATCTTTACAGTCTCGCCAGATCAAGCTCAGCAAACGTCTGTCGCTGCTCCACAAGCGCTGATTTCTTCAAACTTCAAAATGTCATGGTCGTCGCCATGTTTAAATTACGTCACGCATCTGGGTTGGACCAGTAATGGGTGGGACTCAATGGAGCCTCGAGCGCGCGCGTGCACGCACACACACACACACGCACACCCACACACACACACACACACACACACACACACACACACACACATACGGTTTTAACGCTTTATAAAATCCAATCACATTTACTGTCATATCAACAGCAGAGTGTGAGCTGAAAGTTCAAGTTCTGAGCATTTGTAAGGCGCTTCTCACAGTTTTAACTGTCTCAAAGCGCATGTGTGATGTGATATGTAAGAGGATTGTTGCTTTTTATTCATTTTATTCAATTCGTCTGGTTGTTGATGTTTAAGTAAATGGCTATGATTATCACTAAGACTATGACAAGACAAAGACAAAGACCAGTGAGCAAGCACATATGCGACAGTGGCCAGGTAAAAAAAAAAAAAAACATCTATAACGAGGAAAAAACCCTGGGGAGAACTGTCATTCTAACATTACATAATCAATGCGTTGTTTGTTCCGCGCCGTTTTAATTATGGCTCTGGAAAATGTTTCCCTCCTGCGTGGGGAAAGAGGCGGCTCCACATCTCCATGTAAACAGCGTCATCAGGTCTACAGAGGTCCAGGAGGCATCATAGAGAAGATGAACCCGAAGCTCCCAGGAGATTCCGGTCATACAGCACTCAGGAGAGGAGTGAAACACAGAAAAACAAAGCAATTAGAAAAACTTGACGTTACCATAATTAAAGATTTTGACAGTTTTAGGAGGTGCAGGTGTGATTCGGTTCCTAACACTAGACTAGGCAGCCTTTCTATACGATTATATTAATTTTTTTCTGTAAGTTTTTATAACAGGTCAATAAATGCATCGTTGAAGAGATTGGGTCTAGACTTAAATATGAGTGAATATGGTGAGTGAAAGGCTTAAGTGCAGACCAATAAACACAAGAAAAATAAACAAGACAAGACAAGTGCAATATCCTAATATGCAGACAAAGAACTTTTATGGGCAAAATATATCCATGTGCAAAATAGGTGCAATGAACAAATAGAAGTGATGTGGAGTAACTGAATTGGGATAATGTAACGTGATTTAAATCGCAGGGGTGCGTGCTGCATCATTGTCTAGTTTATTGTAGTGTGATGTCAAATATAGTGACCATTGATTTCCAACAAAGAGGACATCCCGGCGCAACCTTGAGACAAATTCAAGTTTTGATGTTGATAAACATGCTTTATTATGCTTCAAGGGTGTAAAATGTACATCTGTAATAAAGTAAAAATAAATCTGTAAAAACTTGTAAACTAAATAATCTTAGATTCTATTTAATTAGGGTTTGTAATACTCTGTTTGTGACTGAAAAGCGTATTTGTGTAAAATGTGTAAATGTTACTGTAGACATGTTAAAATTGTAATTTTACGTTACACAAACTGGAGCCACTTGATGCCCATTATAGCATATTTTAATACCACAGCGCCCTCTACAGGACATAGACGTTATCTTTCTGCTAAGAGAGTAAAAGAGTTTCCTCTGATTAGTATGTAGATTTCGATTAAATTTTTTTTTTTAACAGAAAGCAATAGTTAAAAATAATGGAGAGAAAAAAAAACGTTTTGCCAACAGCAAATTGTTTATTTTAAACGAAGAAAGCACGTTTAAAAGGCATTTTCAGTCAACGTAGCAAACAAGTCAAACATTGTGGAAGAAATTTGACTCAAAAGTTAAAATCTGTGCGCGTCCTTCCTATTACAAATACAACTCACAGCGTTCACATTTCTGCTGTACAAAAAAATCAGTGCTAACGTACGTAATGTTGAATCAAACCAAACAGTCGTTTAGCATACAAAAAAAAGTGTTGTGATAGCAAAGATGAATTCAGTAAGTGCAAATGAGGGCAAAAAAAGAAAAATGATCACACAAAAAACAGAATTACACACGTTTAAAAAAAGTGCATCTTTACAAGAACACAACACACACACACACACACACACATGCATATCTAACACTGGAGACCAGAAAAACAAAAACCCCTCGGCATAAAGAAATTCACCTTTACATCACGGACCACTGAGGAGACGGTGGGCAAAGTTGACAAACAGACACACACACAAAAAATGAAACAAGAGGAAATCTACACACATCAAGGAAAATCAGTTCACGGAACTCCGGAGGAAAAAGTCCGGCTCTTTGCTGAAGCGGCGATGACTCGAGTGATTCAGCTTCTGCCACTCATGTAGCGACACAACACGACCTCCGGATTGCCTCACAAAATTACTACATGCAGAGAAGAACAAAAAAAAAAACATTCATAGATAAAACGCTTTCGTAAGAAATGAAGTAACAGAAAGTTATGGAAGAAAGGAGAAACGCTGAAAGTGAGAAAGCACGAGAAATGGAAAGTAAGAGAAAGGCTTAGAGAAAAAAAGAGAACTAGAAAAAAATGAGAGACATTTTGAGAGAGGATTTGAGAGAGGAAAAAGAGACATTTTGAAATAGAAACAGAGAAAAGAATGAAAGCGTGTACGACAGTAAGTATGTGTACGACAGAAAGTAAGAGTTATGAACAAAGTCAGAGAGAAACATAGAAAGAAAGAACGAATAGAAAGAGATAGAAAAGTAAGGAGAACGTTATGGAAAAAGAGAAACAGAGAAAAAAATGAAAGCGAGAGAGTAAGAGTGTTATGTACAAAGTCAAAGAAAACATTAAAAAAAAAAAGAGATAGATAGACAGATAGATAAAAGACAGAAATAGAAAGAGATCGATATAAAAGTAAAGGGAAAGTTTTGGAAAAAGAGAACTATGGAAAGAGAGAAACAGAGAAAGCAATAGAAACCCAGGAGCAATAGAAAGTAAAAGAAAGGCCCAGAGAAAGAGAGAAACCTAGAAAAAATTAGAGAAAGACACTTTGAAAGAAAAACAGTGAAAGAACGACAGCGAGAGAATAAGAGTGTTATGTACAAATTCAGAGAGAAACATTGAAAGAAAGAGAGAAAAGAAAGACAGAAAAAGACAGAGATAGATGGAAAAGTTAAGGAAAAAGAGAAAAATTGAAAGAGAAACTGAGACAAAAATGAGAGAGAGAGACCAAAAGTTGTACTGAAAAAGACAGAGAGAGAATTTTGGAAAAATAGCGAAACAGAAAGAATGAGCGAAAAAGAATGACGTAGGTAAAAAAAAAAAAAACAAACGAAGAAACCGAGAAAGTGGGAAAGTTTTGTACCAAGTGAAGGAGATAAACTCACTTTGAAGAATGAGAGATAGAAAGAGAAGCACAATAATGTCACGGGAAAAGAGAAAAATCCAAAGGGACATAAGCGGAGATAAAGCATGAGAGATGGAGAAACTGAGAGAGAGAGAGAGAGAGGGAGAGAGGGAAGACACTTACCTGCGCGTGAGATCAGAAGGATGCTGCCAGGATCCTCGTCGCTGATTGGCTACAGTGACCATTAGAGAATCCAGCTCATTGGTCAGCCCTGGAAATAAGCACAGCATCACTCAGAAGCAGCAGCCAATGACAGCGCGGGGTGTTTCAGCATCAGCACCTGCGCTCCTCTCCCTCATGTGTCTCTTCACAGAGCTGACGTAGCTCCTCATCTGCCTCTGCCAGTCGTCTTCGGAGCGATGCGGAGGAGAAGGGGCGGGGCACTTCTTCACAGTGGGTACCACCACCACAGACTTCAGTGGGACGGCTTTACCACACCCTAGCTCGGCCTTGGCTTTCTGCACAGGAAAAGACCATCAAAAAGTCTGTGATTGACTATGAACCATTGAACTGTGTCAAACTCAAGGCCCGGGGGTCTGCACGGACCACCAGATCGCTTTTGCCACATATTAATAATATTATGGCCTGGTGATGCGAAGAGCTGAAAACACAAACTGCAAATCCCATTATGCTGCTTTAGTATAACATTTTATTAATTTGTAACATTTGCTTAAAACCCATTTTTGTATATATCCTGAACGAATACACGGCATTTTTATGGGAAACATATTTTAATGTATTTTAAGTTGAAGTCTCGATTTGGGCAAAATATTCCTGTCTGTTTACCAATATTTATGTTCAAAACCATGTAGTTTAGTGTCATTTAATGTTTATTTTTATTTAGTGTTTATTAATATATTTATTAATATTTATTTTGTGTTTACTGTTTGGCCCTCGACTTGGTGTTTGCATTTAATTTTGACTCCTCGATCCTTTAGTTTTCATTTAGTGAAAAAAAGATCTGAATTTAGAGTAACTGCAGTTTGATCTAATGGTGGAAAAAGTCATTAGTTGCACTTTGTATAAGATGACGGAGGAATTTCTTCAATAAAAACATACGCAGTAAATTTTTTTTGTAAAATCTTGTTTAATGTATACATGTTATTAATTCAACCTAAAAGACAAATCAATTTGCTTAAAATGGATTAATTATTTAAATATTGAGATAAGGTATACGTAGTTTAGTTTTAAAAAGTGATTCGGTGCGAAATTCAAAACAAATTTAAATAAATGTGGACTTTGTATTACATAACATTATTAATTCAGAAGTTAAGTTTACAGTTGATAAATCATTAATAAATAACACTTCTTTGAAGAAAACTAAGGATTTTTTTTCGAACAACAAACCACGAATTACACCACATCATTCAGTCGGTCGGTCGTATCTGTTAAGCTGCTTCTTCCATTTCTAGGTCACTGGGAAATTTTGGGAAAAAATTTGGGAAAAGGAAATTACATCCAATACATTTATTACTAGCGGTGTGACAATATCTCAAGGTACGAGATCTCGCGAGATCCGTTGCATCTCGTGATGTCGCGAGAATTTGGCGGCATCTTTGCTACAGTGTGTGGAATCAATTTTTTTTAAAGGATTGGTTTCAATCAACGGTGTCTCGAACAACTTCTCCCTCTGACCATTCTCGAACAACTATTCATGATCTCCGGCATTGCCCCGCCCACTCCCGACAGGTCACACTACAATATCGTTTGTGATGATATAGCGAACAAGTTAAATAATTAGCGAATGTGTTTGTAAAAGAAAACTGATTATTTAAAACTGTCATTAGTTGCACATGCGAGTTTAATCTAAAGTGTCTAATACACGTGTATTACATTACTCTTGAAACAATTCACTCTCGCTGCAGTAGAGCAGAAATATGAGAGAAAACCAGCTGACTACTGCAGTAAATTCAGATGATTTATTGCAGAATTTACTGCAGAAATTCAAATTCGGATGACTAGTGACATGAAGGGACAGAACCTCACGTCCTTCACTTGTTCTAGACAATAATTGACTGGACACTTTCAATAAATACGGTTTAGAGCTAAAATTAACACAGTGAATTTAATCATCATGAAGTACACTGATGTTGAGTTGAACTTGATGCCAAAATGATTCTACCATTCTTTGCAAGTTACTGGAAGACTTGTCTTGGTCTCTAAATATTGTGTTTAATGTCTAATGGATTTTTTTATACTATTGACAATTAAAATTTTTTTGTGAAATTACTTGCCTGGAAATGTATGGCATCATATTTTGTATGATCAATATTATGTTGATTATCTGGTTTTCACTGCATGCAATTGATGAAAATAGAAAGAGTGAAATGCATCAACAGTTTTGAACATTTTAGTTAAAATACAGATAAAATATTGCTCTCCTTATATTTTGTCAAAGATTTTTTTTTTATTTAAAAAATAATCTAAATCTCGTCTCGTTCTCGTGAACCTAGTCCCACCCCTATTTAATACAAATAAATGCATTTTAAAAACTGATTCTGACTCCAAACCTGAGTGTGTGTCAGCGAGCTGCTGGAGGGTCTGGGGGTCTCATCACGCGCTCGCTCTCCGGCCGCGCTGGGACGTCCTGCCGCGTTGACCTGGACGTGACAAGGATCCCGCGAGACGCCCGTCACCTCCTCACCCACCTGTTTGACAGGATCTTCATCCGAGACGTCGGAGAACTCCCTGTCCCAGCTGAGCTTCGGAACCCCCTGAATGTTCTTCCAGGCCTGGTCAAAGGTCACAAGCCTGGAGGCCTCCGCGGTCAAAGACTGCTTGACCTTTGACCTCGGCGCAGAATACTCCACTAGCCGCGGCGTGCTGCGGTCTCGGAAGGATAAGCCACACCCCTCGTCGGGTGAGCAGATTTGGGCAGAGAGGCATCTCCTTTTGACGGGGCTTTCGAATGTCTCATCAAGACACGAATCGTCAAGGCGCCGCTTGCGTCCGCCCGGCGAAGCCACGGGATTGGTCAGGATGGGGTGAATGGGGCTGGGGGAGGCGGAGTCTTGTCTGAAGATTCTTTTGCAGAAGGGCGTCGAATGGTAAAGGGACTTTCGGCTCGACATTGTTGAAATGGAGCTCATCTCCACGGGGATGATGGTGGGAGCGATGTGACTGAAGAGACGGAAAGAAAAGCACAGAGAACAAAAACCTTAAAATGAAGGTGTAATGAAGTATAAATGGCTTAAAAGGAAAGGTGATGTGTTGCAGGAAACAGGCGAGAGATGGACTACAATGAGAGAGAGAGAGAGAGAGAGAGAGAGAGAGAGCTAGAGACAGACAGACTGCAAGAGATGGAGAAAAAAAAAGACAATGTGAGAAAGAAAGAGAGAGAGATACAGACAGACAGACAGACAGACAGACAGACAGCAAGAAAGACAGACTGTTAGACAGACAGCGAGCCAGGGAGAGACAGACTGTGAGAAAACAGACAGCAAGAAAAACACAGAGCGGAAGATAGACAGACATGACAGTGTGTGTGTGTGTGGGTGTGTGTGAGAGAGAGAGAGAGAGAGAGAGAAACAAACTGCAAGAAAGACACAGAGCGGAAGATAGACAGACATGACAGTGTGTGTGAGTGAGAGTGAGAGTGAGAGTGAGAGTGAGAGAGAGAGAGAGAGAGAGAGAGAGAGAGAGAGAGAGAGAGAAACAAACTGCAAGAAAGACAGGCAGACAGCCAGCAGGAGAGAGACAGACAATGTGAGAAAGAGAGAGGGAGAGAGAGCATGAGAAAGACAGACAGAGCTAGTTGGACAGAAAGCGAGGCAGGCAGAAAGAGAGAGACAGTGAGAGAAAAAGACAGCAAGAAAGACAGCGAGTGTGAGCCAGGGAGAAAGAAAGACAGACAGACAGAGAAAAAGACAAACAATCAACACCGTTTGCTGAGCATGATGCTAATGTGAATCTATTTCACACGAGTCATTTCAAACCTGATGACGTTTGCAACCTCGCGAACATTAAACATTAAAACACAAACGCTTGAAAAGTAGAAGTCTTAAAACTGTAAATAAAGTGTAAATGTAAAACTACAAGTGAATAAACCGCTTCGGCGCGTTTCAAGACAAACGCGTGCTCGCGCGGTTAAAGTCAAGCGGCGATAATTGAACGTTTTACCTGATGTTTCGTCACTAGTAACCGACATTAACCCAACTTTAAACAAGACGTTCACGAACACTTAACCCGTTATTAATCGCCATGGCGCGCACCTGACATTTATAACTTCCCGCTCACTGCCACCACTAATAAACTAGAATTCAAATCCGGCGTTTTGAAAATCCTAATCAAATATCACTTTTTTGCATTGCTGTTATTAACACTCGTTTTTACGACATTTCGGACCTACCTGAGGTGCTTTAAGTTTTGAACAAACTCGAAGTAAAACTATTTTAAACTCATGAATATTGATAGCTGATTGGTTACAAATCACTGGTTTTGCGCATGTGTGGCGAGTCGTAATATTGACGTCGAAGCGATTAATATCAAATAATAATTAAAAAAAAATCAGTTAATACAATTAACGGTATTATTTTTATTTTTACATTATATATATCATATGTAACGGGGTTACTTTATGTGAATTTTTATTAGAATCGGGCGGTCATCACGTGTGTGCGTGAATGCGTGCGTGTGTACGTGAATGCGTGCGTGCGTGCGCGTGCGGCGTGCGTTCTAGGGGGCGGGTCTCTCAATCTAGGGGGCGGGTCATCACCCTTTTTTTTTTTCATAATAAATGAGATGACATTATTTGATGATTAAAAAGGTTTATTAGCGTTTTTCTGAATGCTGCATAAGAATTGTGTAGTATCAGTATCTCAATGACAACCTGAGGCAATTTAAATGTTTATCAATATTTGTTTATAAGTTTGGTTAGTTACCAGTGGAGCAGCAAGTCTGCTCTGCTTGGTTAAAAATAAACCTTTAAAACAAAGATAAATACAAACAAAGATCCCTAATTTTTTCGTTTCGTTTTATTTATAAAGAAATTAAGTACATTTTTAAGCACTCAATTATCTACTTTTGTATTTATAACAGAGCTTTTCACTAATTTCAAAATTGATTTTTAAATTAATTTGAAATACTCAATGCGTTGAAACATAAATGGAACTTTACAAAGATCATATAAATAACTCTACAAAGATCATATAAATAATTAAAAAAAAAAACAGGCTTTATGTGTCGTACATAAAGGACTTTTCTAAATGTATGGTTGTATTCTTAAGACTACACGCGCTTCAAAATGTATACTTTAAGAAAATACACCCAAGGAATTTTTGGTTATTTATTACAATAAAAAAATTGCACACATTGAAAATTAACATTGTAAATAGTGTGAATCAGACAAGCACGTCCCTTTGGAAATAAATACACAAATATCAGAATGTGACAGAAACACTCCAGTCTTAAAAATTCCACGAGATTTCAGTTACCAGCGCTAATAATGTCAAAGTTTTCACAGAATTGTTTTTGCTTGAAAATCAGTCCATCGTTTTGGCGTCATCAAAAATCCCCACAGGAAAAAATTCATATAAAACATCTTATACATACGATTTCCACCCCATGTTAAGAAAGCAATAAAACGAAAATTTACACTATTAGACGTTTAAATAAAACTCTCAGGGTCTAGTGGAGCATAAACAGAGTGCAAAAATACAATTTAATTGTAAAAATATGCTTGTCTTTTAATTTTAACCACTATCACCCCCGCTTAATCCACAGTCTAAAATACAGCATCTACACTAACCCTCCACCAAAACGTCCAAAAAAATTAAAAATAAAAGCAAAACCCTCGTGAAACTGATTTTAAACAATCTCGCAACACAATGTCCAGATAATATTAAATATTGAAACAACGCACGGCTTAAAAAACCCACTACACTTATCGTAAGTCATCAAATAAAAATAATTTACACACACACACACAAACACACACACACACACACACACACACACCTCAATATACTTTGAATAATTTGAGAACACTGTATTGCTTTGGTCTGGTCTTTTGATGGATCTCGATGGCCATTGGAGGAGAGCTGGTCCAATCAGAGCCACCGCCTTGCACACGCCCCTCAGCATCCGATCGGTTCCTCGGGGTGGGCTGTGTCCGGCGCATGCCGTGGTGATGGGTCTTCGGCGCTGAGGTCCGATGCGTTCAGCCCAATGTCCAGCACCTGGGGGTTCGTGCGAGACTCAGCGAGCCTTCAGACAGACAGACAGACAGGGATGTGAGACAGATCACAGGCAGATTCATGACTGGTTTTTGGTGGATTGAATCTGACCTCTAAATAAAAGACGTAATTTGTTAGATTGTAAACACATCGAGGGTTCTTGACAGGTGTATGAATGATTCGTGGAAATGATGCTTTCGTCTAAATGATTCAGTCTAGAAGCTTCGCAGGGAACGTCAATGATTCTAAACGCTTAAAGAAAGAGACGCTGATGATTTAAATCACTGCCCACAAATGTTCTCATGGATGATGATGATTCATAAAGCGGGACAGATGAATCCCTGATTGGCTTGTTGAATGAGTCGGACTAGGAGTTTCAATGCAAATGAATCAGATGAATCACTGAAGGAGGATGCAACTTTTAGCCGATTTGTGCAAAAATCTTGTACAGAACTGGGATCACTCCAAATAATATTCAAAAAGCCTCCTCAATCATCAAGGATTTACTTAAACCACACATAACAAGAGATTCGTAAATCTCAAGTGTCAATGCTTCATTTGATTCACTCAAAGATTCACAACTCTTCTCAATCGTCAACAGTTCGCTCAAACAATATTCATAAATCTCAATTTAATCCCTCAAAATTCTTCATGAATCTTGTCAATCGTCTTGAATCACTCCAAAAATAATTCATAATGTGTCAAACCATCACTTGAACCACTCAAAACTGATTCATGAATCTGCTCACAGGCCTCTGATTCACTTGAATCACTCAAAACAGATTCATAAATCTGCTCAAAGGCCAAGAATTCACTTGAATCACTCAAACAGATTCATACATCTGCTCAAAAGCCACTGATTCACTTGAACCACTCAAAACAGATTCATAAATCTGCTCGAAGACCAGTGACTCACTTGAATCACTCAGAACAGATTCATAAATCTGCTCCAAGACCAAGAAATTAACTCGATACACTCAAAACAGATTCATAAATCTGCTCCAAGACCAAGAAATTAACTCGATACACTCAAAACAGATTCATAAATCTGCTCAAGAACCGAGAATTCACTCAAATCACTCAAAACAGATTCATAAATCTGCTCAAAGACCAAGAAATTAACTCGATACGCTCAAAACAGATTCATAAATCTGCTCAAGAACCGAGAATTCACTCAAACAGATTCATACATCTGCTCAAAGGCCAAGAAATTAACTCGAATCACTCAAAACAGCTTCATAAGTCTGCTCAAAGGCCAAGAATTCACTAAAGTAATCTAAT
>MU204446.1:895137-910503 GCA_017309775.1 Paedocypris sp. Pulau Singkep
TTGACAAATTTAGAACGAATATAACTGTAGCTACATAGTTCTGTTCCTTCACAAAAAATCTTTTTGAGCTTAAAATGCTCCCACACTTTTGACAAGTTTTGACGTTTTCTGTGGATTTCCTCTTTCTCTCCTTCACCGTCGTTCTTTTCTCCTCCTTTCTCCGTCATTGTTCTCCCTGAACGAAACTTTGCTCCGACTTGCCCGAGAACATGCGCAGTTGCGCACTTTCTCCTGCCGCTCCGTGTGGAAACAAGCGCAGCGTTAAAGGTTCCGGCCGCAATATGGCGGCACGTTTCGGGAAGTTTTTAGATACATCGCACTGATTTAACGATTCATCGAAGCTACGAAATATGAATCGAAGCATTTTTATAATCGAATTACTCGAATTAATCGAGGAATCGTTGCAGCCCTACTCAAAACAGATGCATAAATCTGCTCAAAGGCCAAGAATTGACCTAAATCACTCAAACATATTCATACATCTGCTCAAAAGCCACTGATTCACTTGAACCACTCAAAACAGATTCAAAAATCTGCTCACTCAAAACAAATTAATAAATCTGCTCAAGAACCGAGAATTCACTCAAATCACTCAAAACAGATTCATAAATCTGCTCAAAGGCCAAGAAATGAACTCGAATCACTCAAAACAGATTCATAACTTTGCTCAAAGACCAAGAAATCACTCAAATCACTCAAAACTGATTCATAAATCTGCTCAAAGGCCAAGAAATGAACTCGAATCACTCAAAACAGATTCATAACTTTGCTCAAAGACCAAGAAATCACTCAAATCACTCAAAACTGATTCATAAATCTGCTCAAAGGCCAAGAAATTAACTCGAATAACTCAAAACAGATTCATAAATCTGCTCAAAAGCCAAGAATTCACTCAAATCACTCAAACAGATTCATAAATCTGCTCAAAGGCCAAGAATTCACTCGATCACTCAAACAGATTCATAAATCTGCTCAAAGACCAATAATTCACTAAAGTAATCTAATACATTTTCATAAATCTGCTCAAAGGCCAAGCATTCACTCGAATCACTCGAAACAGATTCATAAATCTGCTAAAAAGCCAAGCATTCACTCGAATCACTCGAAACAGATTCATAAATCTGCTCAAAGGTCAGTGATTCACTGACTAAATTCATAAATACAGTAGGCCAAATAGTTTTTAATTTACTCGAATCGCTTGGAAAAGACTCATAAACCTGCTCAAAACAGATTCATAAATCAGCTCAAAGGTAAGTTATTCACTCGAATCACTTGGAAAAGATCCGTAAATCTGCACAATTATCAATAATTGATTCATTCAAAACCCCTAAAGAAAAGAAACACAGTGTGATGCTTCTCTCCAGAACATGACAAGACAGAAACTGAATCATGATGAAGAAGATGATGATGATGATGAAGAAAAAACAGTGCTGGGTGACGACAGCATGAGCAGGTAACACACTTTACCTGTGCTGGACTCAAAACTATCCAGACTGCGGCTGAGAGGAAGCCAAACAACAACAACAGCGTGAGAAAATAAAGCAAACGTCCTCACTTACTTACAGTTACGCATTTGTTTGTGTGTGTGTGTGTGTGTGTGTGTGTGTGTGTGTTTGTTTGTGTTGACAAAAATTGGTTTCGAATCTGCTTGAAAAAAAAAAAATACAGTAGTAACTAAAATCTCTAACATCTGACTACATTTAGACCTGCGCTTCTTTTGTTAAACCGCTAGATGGCGATCTAGCAGCACATTTCTCTGAAATCTATTTCTCTAAAATACAAAAAAAAAAGTCAGTCAAAAACACATGTGAAAAACAGTAAGAGCAGCGTGAACCTGCCATTATAAATGCCGTATTGAAAAATCTCCTCATTGCAATGAGAATAAATACAGTACATTTTATGAAATAAGATGTATGAATAAAAACGTTTCATTTTATTCATGAAAATAATGTATCGATTTCATATTTTAATATATAAATAAAAAAATGTTACATATGCTATTATACATACATAGATATTTCATATGTTATACTAAATAAATATTTTGTGTACATTTACACATAAGGAGTGAATACACTTATTAATAATTTTTAATAAGATATATTTTAAATAATTTGAATAATAATTATTTAATAATCCAAATGTAATACCTACATGCATTTAGAATGCATTTTCCTTTCATATTTCTAACAATTAATAATGTAGTTTATTTTTATCACTTATAGCCATTTTGTATTTCTGTTTCCATCCACTTGTCAGGCTGTCTGTCCTGTCTATCATTCAAACATCTGCAATCTCTCTAAAGCATCTCATCTGATATCACCTCAACAAAAGAGATAGATTGAAGCGGCAGAAACGGCTTTGTTCACTCACCTGGAGAAAGCCTCGTCTAGACCGTCCTCAAGCTCCTGAAATCAACAGAGAGAGAGTGAGACAGACAGACAGACAGACGGACGGACGGACGGACGTGAGTGTTGTTGGTGTTTCTTACCCAGACCGTGTTGTTGTTCTCCTGGTGTTCCACTCGCTCCTTATCACACAGTTCCAGGAGATCTCCAGTGGCCACGTCTGAAACACACACACACACACACACACACACACACACATCTTCCAGGTGAGTAAAAAAGGGACACGAGAACGAAACCCAAAAGGTTAAAGCAAGGAGCGTTAAATCTCATGTTTTTTTAAACACATTTTCCGCCGCATTACAATCGTTTGAAGAATCAGACGTGGACAAAAATAACAACCAGTTTTAGATTAAAGGAAAACTGGGAGATTCTTAAGCTTGTGTGTTAGTGTAGATGTAAGCGTGGAGGCAGAGGTGTAAAGTACTTGAGTACACTTTAGGAACGTTTGTAAATTTTGTAAATATCGCAAATATTTTTTCACTTATTAGTATTTTTGGCTACTTTGTACTGAGTATCAATAATTTAAACAACTTTTTAATGCACGCAGTTCCTATACATTCACGCAACCAATAAAGTACAAGTACTTCTACAAGTACAAATATTATTATCAGTGATTCAATGCCTAAAGAATTTTTTTCAGTTTCTTTACACGTTCGTCGTACTTTTTTTTTTAGAATACTTTTTGTATTATACGTATTGTATGTATTGTATACATATTTAATATTTACAAAAATTACAAAAACTAAGTGGTAATTTTGATACTCAAATACTTTACACCAGCGTGGGTGTAAGCGTGCGTGTAAACGTGGTTGTAAGCGCAGGTGTAAACGTGCGTGTGAGCATATGTGTGCGCTGTTGTGTAAGCGGGTTTGTAAGCGTGTGTGAAAGCGTGTGCGTAGGTGCGTAAACGTGTGTCTGGGTAAATGTGTGTAGCGTGTGTGCAAGCGTGGATGTAAGCTTGGGTGTAAACATGTGTGTAAGTGTGTAAACTTGTGTAAGTGTGTCTGTGTATTTGTGTGTGTAAGCGGCGCGTGAGCTTGGCGGTAAGCGGATGTGTAAGTGTGAATGTTAGTGCGGTGTAAACGTGTAAGTGTACGTGTAAGCGTGTGTAAAAGCATGTGTGTGTAAGCAAGATAAACGTATGTCTGTGTAAATGTGTGTAAGCGTGTGTGTAAGCGTGAGTGTAGGTGTGAGTGTGTAAACGTGTGTGTGTGTGTAAGCGTGTGTGTGTAGGTGTGTGTGTAGGCATGTATGTGTAAGCGTGTGTGTGTAGGCGAGCGTGTGTGTAGGCGTTTACGTAGGCGTGTGTGTGTAGGCGTGTGTGTGTGTAAGCGTGTGTGTGTGTAAGCGTGTGTGTAAGCGTGTGTGTAAGCGTGTGTGTGTGTGTGTGTAAGCGTGTGTGTGTGTGTGTAAGCGTGTGTGTGTGTTTGAGCGTGTGTGTAAGCGTGTGTGTGTAAGCGTGTGTGTGTGTAAGCGTGTGTGTGTAAGCGTGTGTGTGTAAGCGTGTGTGTGTGTGTGTAAGCGTGTGTGTGTGTAAGCGTCCTGACCTGCTCCTCGTCCTCTCACGCTGCTCAGACTGATGGAGCTGTCGGACTGAGAACAACTCGCAGCTTCTCCGTCTGATCCGCATCTCAGAGCCTTCTCCTTCTCTGTGCACACACACACACACACACACACACACACCTAATAGTTACTACACTATTTACTGTTTACTGTTTTGTCAAGTGTATCAACTGACTGTCTTGTAAGCTTCTTTATACAGCATTCTTACACACATGCTTACACACACATTTACACACATGCTTACACACACATTTACACAGACACTCTTGTGTTTACACGCCAAGATCTACTGTAGATCTGAGTAAAGTGAGTAGTAAAGTGAGTAAAGTTTATGCTCGCTTTTTCACACACTCTCAATCACACTTTCCCACTCTCTCTCTCTCACACACACACACACACACACACACACACACACACACACACACACACACACACACACACACACACACACTAATCACATAAACTTCTTGAACTGTGTCAGAAGTCTGATGTGTCCACCAATCACATTAAACTTTAATGGAAAGAAAGAAGTTCAAATGAAATCTGCTGCTTTTTTTTTCTTTTTTTTTTTTATCTGACCTCAAAGAAACACCCTTTTTAACAGATTTCCTCTTGCCCTCTTTCCCTCCAGTCCTTGATCTTTACATCTTCTGTTATTTAATTCATGAGCAAATCATGAAACTTTGATTCGCATACTTTCCAACACGTTAAGGATTTAATGATTAGAGGGCATTAGCAAATTGACGCTTACGTGTGTGTGTGTGTGTGTGTGTGTGTGTGTGTGTGTGTGTGAGTGTGAGAATGACACACGAGTGAGGAGCGAGTGATGCTGTACCTTCTCTAGCCGTCTGCCAAAACTCAAACGCCACACGGAACGCCTGCGCCACCGTCAGCGTCACCGCCTGCGCCTGAGAGAGAGAGAGAAAAAGAGAGAGAGAGAGAGAGAGAGAGATGGATTAAAAAAAGTGAGGAGAGAGACATCTCACAGTAAGATGGGTGAGAAGAAATGTTTTTTAAAGACAAAAAAGAAAAGTGATGAGTGAAAGAAAGATTGCAAAAAAGAGACAGAACGTAATTGAAAGTGTGAGTGAGTGAGTGAGTGTTAAAAGAAAAGAAAAAAAAGTCAGGAGAGAGAGAAATATATTTATGTGAAAAGAATAAAAAAGACAAGAATGAAAGAAAGAGATGAATGCATGAAAAAAGAAATAAAAAGAAAGACGTTTGTCAAAAAGCAATGGATGAGTGAATGAGAGATGAGTTAAAAAAGAGAAAAGAGAGAGAGCGTAATTGAGAGTGTGAGTAGGTGAGTTTGTAAAAAAAAGTGAGGAAACAGAGATAGAAAGATGAATAATAAGAAAAAAAAACATTAAAAAAAAGAAAAGTGATGAGTGAAAGAAAGACAGAAAAGAGTGCATGAAAAAAAGAAACAAACAAAAAAGAAAGAAAGACATTTGTCAAAAGGAAAGAGATGAGTGAGTGCGTTCTCTTTGTTTAACTCATCTCTCAAAGAAAGTCTGAGTGATAAAAAGAAAAAAGAAAGAAACAAAGAGACGAGTGACATAAAGACAAGTAAATGAGAGATGTGTTAAAAAAAAGAAAACAAAGAGAAAGAACGTAATTGAAAGTGTGAGTGAGTGAAAAAGGAAGGAAAAAGAAAGAAAGAAAGAGATGAGTAATAAAAGACAAGTGAATGAGAGATGAGTTAAAAAAAGAGAACAGAAAGAGAGAGAACGTAATTGAGTGTGAGTGAGTGAAAAAAATAAGGAAAAAAGAAAGAAAGAAAGAAAGAGATGAGGAATAAAAAGACAAGTGAATGAGAGATGAGTGAAAAAAGAAAAGTAAAGACGGAAAAGAAAAAGAAAGAAAAAAAACGTGAAAGTAAAAGGAAGTAGAGTCAGGTAAGAAAGTGAAAGAGCTAGAGAAAGACAAGTGAAAGAAGAGAGAGAAGTGAGACAGACAGAGTAGTGATGAGTGAGAAGAAAAAAAGACAGATGAGTGAAAGAGAGAGAGAGATGAGTAAAAGTGATGAGCTGGATGAGGCCTTCAGAGAGAAGCTGCTAGAAGAAGCTCATGAATCTTGGAAGGGTTGAAGACGACGACTGCAGGAACTCACCACTTTCCTCTTCGTGCAGAGATACGCGTGACACTCCAGCGCTTCGTTGCTCTGACTCTGAGCGATGAAGGCGAAGACTTTATCGTGCATCTTATCAGCCGTACAGTACGAAATCCTGCAGATGAACAGACCAATTTACTTCCTGCACAAATAAAACGTCAATCCAATGTCTCCGTTCACATCTCTAACCACTAGTTCACGACAACGTAGATGATAAAAAATGGTCGAAAAATACGTGTAATGCAGAGCAAAAGTGTAAACAAATCCGCAAAACTTAAATCCAAATTACCGTACATGAAACATTACATTTCATACGTTATTAAACAGCACCACACTTGTGTGCATAAAATATGTTTAATATAGGTTTGGATTGTTACTGCAAACAATGACCAATATTAATATCAATTCTTTTCCTCAATATTACCCTTTAAAACAGTGTTTACATTACCACGTTTACTACGGTCTCCTTGTTGTAGAAAATGAATGATTTTGTCAAGATATGTTCACAATGAACTGTCTGTAATGCAGCTGGTTTTCTATATTGTTCGTATTAATTGGAACAAAGTTTTTAAACAAACGCTTTGAGAGAACGTGTGTTTAATTTGAGTTGGACAGGATCAGACTTGTTTAGTTGCTCAAAGTTCATTAAAACTACAAAATGGAATTGGTTCAAAAGCCAAAGTGATTTTCGTAGTTAGAATGTGTTCAAACTGATTGTTTTAACTAGTTGAAGTAGCCGAATAATCGCTCAAAGCCGAATAATCGCTCAATGACTAATCGATTAATCGGTCAAAGATTCGGTAGATTAATCAATTATCAAAATAATAATTTGTCACAGCCTTACATGTCAATCAATCAAACATGTCACTCGTGCTCTTCTCCTTACACTATCTACCAGTTGACGTGAGGATCAAGGTTCGAGTTTGAAATTTGACCTTCTCTTATTCTCATAATATTCTCAACCCACGATCAGAGAACAAATGGTCCTTAATTGTTCTTCAGCAACAGGATTGAGAACTTTCTCCCATCCGGCTGCTTATGAAAGAAAATCTATACATCAACGTCACTTAATAAAAAAAAAAAAAAAAACAAGAAAATCACATTATAAATGGCCTTCTGAGCGTTTATCTCTTACCTGTAAATGGAGATGTTCTCCATCACCTGCTGTGAATCGTAGTCGTACAAAATGATCCCTCGTGGAGAAACCTTCAGCATCACCTTCTGCAGCTTCTTCCCACCGGCTTTAGCCTGAACAAGACACACAAACTCCATCATGCAAGGACCATGTTTATACAGTAGGTTTCAATTATTTTATACAGTATGTATAACATTAGGTTTAAGTTGCGGGTTCAACCTCTTATAGTTATAATACAGCATAATGTGCTAATGCGAATTTAAGCACCCTCTGATTTTCCAGGCGCAAAAAAAAAAAAAAAAAAAACCTCATAAGAACCTCCTTGCTTTCTTGGTGTTCTGACTTCCAGGAAACCTAAAATGTTAGCTAAATATATATATATTTTTTTTTTAAATATTTCGTTTAACAAACCTCTTTTACATGATTAATAGGTAACAAAATGGTAGAAAAAATAGTATCTAAATATGATTAAATAGTATTCAAATATTAAATATTACGTTCAATATTATTTCTAAATGTAGTAGAGTATATCACCAGTAGGGGGTGGTATGATTCCACTTGATATGTCCATAAATGGGCGAAATATTGTTAATGGGCAGAACAGAATTCCCATTGTTATTATATTTATTGTTATTTATTCCAGTGTTATGTAGCTATTGCTAAGGTTTCGTTATATTCTGTTATTCAGGTGATTTTTTTTTTACTTGAATTAAATGTAATTAAACTAATTATTTGATAAATATATGTCTAGATACGGTTTCATTATTTCTATTACGCACAACGCAGAAGGGCACTGCTACATAAAACCAACATATTTCGTTTATTTGTGATTTCTCCTGACTTGAAATGTGAAACAAAGGTTGCTTATAATTACGCATATATTTTAAATATGCGCATATGAGCACCTCCAAAGTTCTTGAGCATATATAACTGGGAAAAAGAGACGTGCCTTTTCAGAATAATCTAATAGAATGTCTGAGAATGTTATGATTAAATCAATAATCTGAGAAGGCAAATTTGGGATTGCTGTAATTAAAAAAAACATTTGACATAATTCGGTCTGCGTGTCATGAACATAATTGATTGTTTTATTAATACGATTAGTAAAATAAATGACCTTCTGGTGACATTCTAATGATATGATCAGTAGCAGTAAACACAAACACTGCATTTCTGTGTGTGTGAAAAAGAAAACAGTTGGAGAACAGCGTCAGTCTTTTGATGGCTCTACTGCCAGATAACATTACAGCAAGTGTTTGGAATGTGAAGGGATTTTACGCTGGCGTTTCAGTTTGTAAAGCATTACATCATCCCCTGAATGCTTCTTTTTTTTTTTTTTTTTACAACCACACCTACGAAACAGTCCCACACACAGCTCTCATTACCGCCACAATAATACACGTATCGATTTTTTTTATTCAATAAATTCACAAGTGTACAAAATTCTATGATAAACAAGATTTGTTTGCTAAAAATCAATTAATTTTGTTATCCATTTTAGGTTTTTCGCTCAATTTTGCCCCCAAACTTCATCCTTGCCCCCCAATGTGAGAGAGAGTGTGTGAGGGTGTGTAACTTTTAGATAGGAACTATAATAATAAATACGTGGTTTAATTAAAAAAAAAATCGTATTGAGAACACATTTTTTTTCCCCTTGGGTCCATTTTCAGAATGTGTGGGGATGTAATGTGTCTGACCGTGGCTACGACTCTCTTGATGGCGGCCGCTGAAACCTCTTCTCCCTTGGCTTCCTCCACCAGCGTCATGCCCAGATACTTCAGCTGGAACAGCATTCCCTCCAGAAGAGTCTCGCGCGTGTCCGTCCAGTTCTCCGCAAGCTCTGTCAGCACACACACGTATATACGCATACGTAAATATATATATATATATATATATATATATATATATATATTTTTTTTTTTAATTAATTTTTTTTTTGATACACAATATAAAACACGCTTTAAAAACGTACAACTTATAACTTGCAAACTCACAAAAACATTTTTTTAGTTGAGCTATGTTAACATTTTTATGTGTTTTTAGAACAAAACCACAGCATTTATATATAACATGCGAAGCAGTAACATTTATTATCATCCAGTTCTCCGCCAGCTCTGTCAGCACACACACACACACACACACAATTTTAAAACTGGAAACCAAAAATGCATTAATAAACATAAAATATATACAGTAAATATATAAAATAGAACAGTGGGTTTTCCAAAAGTTAACAATACAATGAATTAAACGACACAGACACATCTAAGAGACTTAAAGATTATACGCATCTATATGCTTATACTGTATATTTAGTTAATAGATCTTTTTCCTTCCAAAAAAAACGTATAACTTACAAAATCTATTTTTTTAATTAATAAATGTTAATATTTGTATTTTAATTGAATAAAAATACAGCTAACATAATATATCTAAATGTATTTCAATCAAACACACAAAGCAGTAACATTTATATGTAAAAATATAAATACTGCAAAGTTACTGATAGCGAACTAATAAACAAATGATTAAAACACAAATTATTGGTAAGTATCAAATAAAAATATTTAAAACCACTTTACAAATGTGCAAGTACACTTTAATAATATATACCGTATATAAAAAAAAAAAAAAAAAAAAACTTTAAAATGAAACACTCAGTATTTCAACTAAATTTAGAGAAAATTGAAGCAGCTGATCAAATCCCAGTTGGGAAAAATCTCCATACCAAACACACGCACACACACGCAACACAATAACAAGACCGGATGCTGAAAAGAGCTGATGACTGTGAACAAATCCTGCAATCCGACGACATGCTACCGTTCTGAAAGAGCGCAGTAAAAAGAAGAGCTGAATTGAGCTGAAGAATCAGCCGTGACCCCGTGACCCCCCACCGCATCACTTGTGACAGAGGTCAAGCTCAGAGGTCAAGGACACCTTTAATCACAAACACACCGCTTCTCTCCGTAAAACCACAAAGCGCTGAGCTTCACAGCACAAAGAACCAACAAATATAAAACGACACGGGCTTAAAATATTTTTTTAAATTCTGTTCGATGATATTTACTACAGATAATACTTGATCTTACTCAACACTAAATGTAGCATAAACAAGCGGAACAAGGAACATTACTACCTCATTTTAAAAAAAATAAAGATTGAAAATTGCATTGATCCCAGGACTGAGCCTTGGGGAGCACCATCGGTCAATGTAAGCAAATTAGATACAGTGTGTGTGTGTGTGTGTGTGTGTAAACAAGATTGTGATCTTCTCTCTAGTACACCAAACAAGAACAGAAGGGTGTGACGACTCTTTCTGCGATTAAATCAAAGACGAGAGAGAGAGAAGAACTGATGAAGACTCCACATAAACAATCTTCAAAGGAAATCCTGGCTGTTTATATACGGGTGTTCACCGCTCCCGCTAAAGTAAGTAATATTTCATAAACCAGAACATGCCGGGTTATTATAAATAGATGATGTGGAATACAAGTGTGTGAAGCGATTGCCACAGATCAGGCGAAAACCATCTTCACACACCGTTTAAACACACTTTAAATGGAGGGATCGACATTAACTCACTAAAGTGATAAATCTTCATTACACAAACTAGATTCAATGAAGTTTTAAAGCAAGACAAAGTGCTATAAAAAGTAGTATCGCATTAAAAAAAAAAAAAAGAGTCTGCAACGTGGAAATAATGCGCTTCAAAGTGGGAAACAAATGTCGGTGGCAAAAAAAAAAGAGAACAAAATGTTTGGCGAGATTTAAAACAGATTACTTCAAACCACAATCTTACAACAGACTATATTGAACGTAAAAAGAAAGACGTGATGAGATTCTGAAAATGCTGAGAAGCTACAGTGTTTGAGAGAGAAAGTGTTTACTTTAGGTGTGTGTGTGTGTGTGTGTATTATGAGTCTTTGAGGGAGTGTGTTTGCTTGAGAGCTGATATGGGAGCACTTGTGCGCTTTGAGACAGTTAAAACTGTGAAAAGCGCCTTACAAATACTCACTATTATTATTATTATTATTATTATTATTATTATTATTACTTGTCTGAGTTTTTTTGTGTTTTGTGTTCTGAGTGAAAGTGTGTGTGCGTGTGCATGTGTGTGTGTGTTGTCTGAAAGAGCGAGTGAATTGTGATACTATTCGGAATATATGACCCCATCTACAACCAGACGTCAAACTAGAGGCGAGCATGAATATATACATTTTTACATATACATTCTAGATTACAATAATAGTAATCCTGAAACCAATCGACATTAATCCAGAGTTCCAGACGAATCAAAGTTATTCTAGATTAAATTCTAATCGTAGCACAATTTCCGCTCTAAAATATCAGCGTGAAAATAAAAAAAACCATCTCCCACCACGACTTTGAGAATAGACGGGGAACAAAGTTTGATTTTTTTTTTTTTTATTTGAAAAAGACAAATAAAGACAGACAAAGTGTGTTATGGAGATATTCCAACCGTACTAAAATTTACATTGTATACATTTAGTGAGTGTGGCTCAAAAGAATAATAAATAAGAAATAAGAAAATAAAAGGAGTCTGTTTAGAATAAATCCCATTTGTGCACAACAAATACAGAATATTAATAAATGGTGTATATTATTGTATTATTTCAAATAAAGCTTTGTGGCTGTAATGTAGCTTGGTTTTGGGACGACCAGTGACAACATTTCCCAGAAACACCTTCCACGATCCTTTTCTGGGCTGGAATTACATGCCACGTTTTGTTCCGACTGCAACCAGAACCAGATTATTGACTCCTGGTTGTTTTTGTCTCTCCATTAATTTCAGTAAAAGTCAAAATTGTTAGAATTTATTCGGAGGTTTGTGGTGAGTAGGCAAAAGATAATCATAATAATTAGATTAAATGTTTATTTGGGGTGTGTGTGCGTGTGTGTGTGTGTGTGAGAACTCATGTCCTGATGACAGTATTACAGAGACATTACTGCTGACGACTGCTGAGTCAGACACATCACACGACTGACACAAACCACACACACACACACACACACACACACACACACCAAGCATTATGCTATTTTACAAAGGTCGACCACAATGTAAAAAACAACTTTGATGTACACTTGCATCTTTAGTGAAAGGAAGCGTGTTTGTTTGTACACTTTTATATAGAGTACAAATACACAATACATACAAATGTAATGTATGTTTTAATTGGACAATATTGTCATGGCTAATTCACGCAATAAAAACATGTATAACATTAGTAAGGACATCACACAGCTCATCCAATCAGAATTCACCAGCAAAGTGCTACAATTAAACACTAATTAAACACTTAAATACAGTTTCACTAGATTTTTTGCTGCGCAGACGCCTAAACTTACAGTTGAGTTCTATACTGAAACCGTCGGCTTGTGCGTAAAAGTTCTGAAATACTGTAAAAAAAAAAAAACTTTGCATATATTTAAAACATGGTAAGAGTAAATAGGTCTATAACGACCCATTTATTACCGAAACAACACAAATGACACAAAACACATTGTGTGATGTTGTGAACCATTTTAGTAGCTTGTCCCTATATTTTTGTGCTGTTATTCGCGTAAATACGATATTTCGATACAATCAAGCAAGAAAAACCTCTTGTGAAAATGACAGTAATTTTAGAAAAAAAATTGTAATAACCGTGTTTTCATGAAAACATATTGTTAATATTGCAACAGTTCTGACAGAGGAACACAGCGTCTGCTGGGACGCGTATGTGAACTTCAGTAGCACAGATTATCACTCCAAAACCCACGAGACACACAGCGTTTAATCTGGGGAGAGAAGACACGGTGACGGAAAGAGGAGAAGAAGTGAGGAAGAAAGATAAAGAGAGGAGCAGGAGACAAAAAAAACATGAAGAGAGAGAAAAAGGATGCAGAAAAAGAGAGACAGGGATGTGAGTTTAGACAGAATAAAATGGGAGGGGGGGGGGGTGGTAAAAAGGAGAGAGAAAATGGAGTAAAAAAGGAGAGAGTGAGATAGAAAGGGGGAGAGAGAAATAGTATGAATATGAGAAAAGAATGAGAACAGATTAGGGTAGATAAATGGAGGAGAAGGCAGAGAGAGTAAGGTAAAGAGGGAAAGAAATAGAGAGCGAGAGATGGAGGTTAAAGAGAGAGAGAGAGAGAGAGAGAGAGAGAGAGAGAGAGAGAGAGAGAGAGAGAAAGAGAGAGAGAATAAGAGATAGAGCAAGTGGGAGAAAGAGTAAGAGAGATAAGAGAGATTTTTTTCTAGATGTATGATCACAATGTTCACATTTAAGAGACTGGACCCCCCTCCCCCCCCCTCCCCCCCCAAAAAAAAGACAACTAAAAGGCCCTAAAAAGACTTGACCCCACCCCTTAATGACTGGACTCCACCCCTAAAACACTGGACCACGTGGAGGACAGTAACTATCGTGAAGAAAATTACAATAGAAAAGCAAAAAAAAGTTAGTTGTTATTTGGCATTTCTTGCAATAATGACGCATCTACAAATTTTGACTCCTTGCGTCGCAATAGCAAGTTACAAAGTCAAAATTGCAATTCTTTATTTTAGAATTTCAACATGTTGTTTCGCAAAAGCAATTTGAAAAATCTGAGTTGACTTGTTAAAAATTCCCCCTCTTTCCCTCAAATGTAATAAAAACAACGATACGTCGTGTCTTTCTCAAACGAAAAAGTGCAGATTTTAATAAAAGTTTTCTACGACATTTTATTTACATTTTTGAGTGCCACAAACAAACATTAGGCAGCATTATCGTAATACTGCAAGTCAAAATTCTGACACAAAACAACAGATTTCGACCTTATAACTCACAACTTGGGGGGGGGGGGAAGCTGACTATTTTTTTTTATACGTTGACTATCATTTATATGTCTTGTGGCAACAACTAAAAAAATAAATACATAAAAATAAATGAAACCGAAAGACGACGTGCCTGTAATCACAAGGCCTCACACACGTCTCACCATACAGTATATCAGACTCGAAACCACAATGAAACATCGAATCTCAATGACCGCAGACAGAAAATGACAGACTGAATGTGAAATAGTCGAGCGCTGCCTTGGAAAGAAAACAAAAAAATGAAGATTCCAAAGTCACGTTTCAGTCGTGTATTTGAATCTCAATCTGATTTCAATCTTCTAGTTTGTAAAGTCAGTTTGTAAAATAAAGTCAATCTAATCTAATTTAATAAAATAATCTGCCTTTACTTTAAGATCTGCATTTAATACTGTAGTTTTGTGCGTTTTAAAGACGGCGTGAGATTATCAAGTGTGGTTCTCCGCCACAGCACGAGTGTGATTTTAAAGTCGACTGGTGCGTAGCTGGAGTCACGCTGTGGGATTCTGGAGCTCACTGACATTTCCTGTAGAGCCCGACTCAAAAATAACCCCCAGCCATCTACTATCTTTAGCTCAGGTGAGGTGAAGGGAAGCGACGGAGACCCGGTCCACCATCATGCCACACACCAGTTCAATCTCCATCAACCTGGATTGATCATCTGCATCTGTCCTGCTCTTGATCTACTCAATGTTCTCCGTTGGATATCTTCACCACATTAGAAAGCAAAGAGACCTCGTGTGTAGCTTACTTGTTGCGGTTTGTAAAAAGTCATCCGTTACATATCTCAGAAATGTAATCTCTTCTGTATTACCTTTAAGTTACTTGTTTCAAAAATAAATACAGAAGTAAAAATCAACAGCCTAAAATAACAAAATGTACCTTTTACTTTTATTTTACTTCATGTACATCCAGTAGTTATGTTTTTGCCTAATGACTAAAAACACAACTGTTGATTAGCATGTAGCTAGTAATATTTTCTTAAAAATACAACTAATAATGCGTTACACTACTCCGTTACAGCAAAAACTAATATATTATTGTATTACATTACTGTTGTCATGTGATACTCCCAACACTAATAATCGGTAACGCCACTATGATGATAACTGAAAACCTACGATCCCGATATTTATCGATAATTGACCGATAAAGATTTCCACAAATGGCAACTCTTCTCAACCCAAAAAAATATTAATAATTTAAGTCTTTCTTTAGTTTCTAACATAAAATAATAATAATAAAAAGTCTTCCCACAATAAAGGAAGGGCTATTAAAAGGACTAAAA
>MU204446.1:923558-937078 GCA_017309775.1 Paedocypris sp. Pulau Singkep
GGGGAGGAGAGGACCAGGCACGGGGTGATGGGGAGGAGAGGACCAGGCACGGGGTGATGGGGAGGAGAGGACCAGAGGACCAGGCACGAGGTGATGGGGAGGAGAGGACCAGGCACGAGGTGATGGGGAGGAGAGGACCAGGTCCGGGGTGATGGGGAGGAGAGGACCAGCACACACTTGTTCTGCAGAAGCTCGTTCTCCTGCCGCAGCTGGCCGAGTTCCGAGCGAACGCTGCGCTCCGAGCTGCCCAGGGACCCCAGCTGACTGCGCAGGTCCTGCTCCGTCTGTCTGCTCGCCTGCAGGTCGGCCTTCAGCTTCTTTACGTCCTGCTCCAGCCTGATGGCACAAAACACACAAACGCTACTAAATTGCCGCACACGCTGTAGTAAAAAAGGTCGATAAAGTAATGAGTGTTGTGAAAACGTTCCCGATAGCAGATTAATACAAGTAATGATTCAAATATCAAATGATGATATTTATGACATGATTCATGATTCATGTTTTCCACGGAATGTGTCGGCGATGGTGGTTTGTGTGGATTTCGCCATTGCGCTGAAATGAAACAACGCAGTCTTAATAGATGAGGCACAATTTTGTGTTTCGCAATTTTGTCAGTTTAACCAAATTCATAATTGATCAAACAAAAACGAATAGAGCTTTAAAAGAGACAGAGACGACGATCTTCGTTTTCTGGCTCGTAAACATGCCACTTAATTGAAGTGTTTATATTTAATCTACGTTTTGTTTATTTCAACTATTTCTTTCCTTCATATTTTAAATTGTAAACTAACCCAAATGTTCTGAAACCACGTGCAACAATTACGTTACAATTTTTGAACAAATTATCTCATTCTCAAACAACAAAAAACAACAACAACAAAAAAAACTGTACAATAGTAAAAATGCGGAACAAAAAAAAAAGCCATGAAAAATTATGATAAATATATCACGCTAATAAAAATGCACAAAATACTTCTAGTCTGGTTGCGAGTGTAGCACACAACAAGGTTTCAAGGTTACATGTACTCTTTATCGACAATATTTGTTAGATTATTTTTAATTAGAAGACACCATAGATTCACGTGAATCTGGTCGGGTTTCAAACGGACAGAAAACCACAGACTACGCACTACAAACATAAACATTGTACAAAAACAGCATGGGTAAGAAAAACCTTAAGATTTAAAAGAGGAAAAGACGGATGAAGATGTTAACTTGTTCCGGAGTTACAGAAGCTAGTGGTAGTTAACTCCAAATTTTCCATTTAAAATGAAATGTTTTCTTTATTTAACAAACCTAACATGTGACTCGTATTACTTCACACCAATAATCGATTCTAGCGATCGTAACTACACCTCCCATCATGCTTTGCTGCTCACTGCTTCCCATGAGCCTTTGCGCTAAAAGAGCATAGAGTAAAGCTGACTGAGCTCGGTTTTTGTTAGACGTAAATATTAGAACAGTCACGTTTTTCTGGTCTTGTTTTCAAGCGCTAGCCGTTAGCCTTTAGCACGGCGATCTACCGGATGCTATATGGTCTGTCTGTTCAAATATTAAGAATCGTTTTTCGTTTAATCTCACTTCTTCCAGTGTTGTTTTTTTCCCTGTTAAGTATCGTGACGTTTCCAATGTTTCTTTATTTCGCTAATAAAAACCTCATATGCACAAACGCCTCCAGAATCATAATTTAAAACAAACGAGCGCTTCAAATTCCGTGAATATTTGAAATTTTTTGAGCCGCTAAAGTTGAGAGAGAACAATGGGTGCATATATTCGTGTAAATACGGTAGTCTAGTCATTAGCCGCTCCAAAAACACTAGTCAATACTCGCGACACTGATCAGAACCGACCTGACGAGAGCCTCGGGTTTGCTCAGCTGGTTATTGGGAATGCAGTTCTCCACGGGGTCTCGGCTCTTCCCGCCTCCACACTTCTGCTTCCTGTCCACCTTGCTGGAGGACGAGTTAGACGAGGACGGCACGCTGCCATTGGACGTCCCGTGGCCCCGCGGCGAGGAGCCCCCGCCCCCGCTGGCGTTTTTGTAATTCTTGTTGGAGTTGGAGGAGGAGGAGGAGGAGGAGGAGGAGGAAGAGTGCTCCTCCTTCAGCAGGTTCTCAGTGCTGCCCAGCAGATCTGAGTTGCTCAGTCTCTTACTGTTCACGGGGTTCTCCATGTACTCCATCTCCTGAGCTTTACTGTCCGCTGACGGCAGGATGCTGCTGCTGCTGCTGCTGCTGCTGGTGTTGTTATGGTTGTGTTGTTTCTTGGGCTCGTTCTTGCCGCGCTCTTTTTCTCTGTATTCCAGCTCTGGTAAAGTGCCGGGCTTCTTGCCGCCTGCAGATCCGTTCTGTGACACGGCCGAGGGCTCCACCTCATGGATGCTTTTAGTTACTGCTGCTGCTGCTGCCGCCGCTGCTGAGGATGACAGGACCACTGAATATATTAGATGACAAAAGATGACAAAAAAAAGAATAATAATCCTTTCAATGGAGAAAGAAACAGAGGAAAATCTCAATGAAGAAGTGTGGGGGACACGAGTGGAAAAAAAAAAAAAGAAAATACAATGAAATGAACACACAAAAATTTTATTCAACAATGCATTTAAAAAAAAAAGGTGCCAAATATAGGCGCCACAAAAATAAAATTGAATGTATTATTAAAGTCAGTGGAACCACCCTTCAAAAGAATGATAGGGAAAAAAATTACAAACATAAAAAAGAAAAAACACACAGAAGTAACGGAAAACAAAACATACACGTTATATGGAAAAAGAAACAGGAGGAAAATGTTTATAGAAATGTGGAGGAAAAAAAAAAAGAGAAACTTGTTCAGGAATGGAGAAAAAACAAGGAGAAAAGATAAAAAATGAAACAAACACACAAAAATGTTTAAAAATTACGTACTTAAGAAAACGAGAGCAGATATGAAATACAAAAGTCAGTGGAACCCAAAAAAAAAGTCAAGACGGAAAACTTTATATGTCCCTGTCCCACAGATGAGACACACCAATCCAGTTTGAATAAGTCATGAACTGAAAAGTCAAATAAGTAAAAAAAAGTCGTGCTGGAATAAAGCAGTGCAGAAAACATGTCACCACATGGACCCTTCACACCTTGTCACGTGACCGTGATAAGAGATAAGAGATAAGAGACCAGGCTCACCCTCCTCGGCCTCTCGCTCCTGCCTCTGGATGAGCTGCTGCTCTGGAGGAAGCGCCTGCTGCAGAAGCTGCATGTAGAACTCGTTCTCCTTCTGCACTTCCTTCTGTTTCCGCAGGCGCATTTTATAACTTACATAACTCTTAAAACCGAAGCCCAGCGTCACCACCGGGTAGCCGATACTGCGAACACAACACAGCGCAGAGTGAGAGCGGATTCACGCACACACACACACGCACACTCACCTGAACGCGGCCGTCAATGACATCACAGGCTAATCGGTAGCTTTTATGCTAGCAATATGTGCACACAACAAGTATTACATTTAAATATGTATTTTTGTACACACTTTAAATCCTTGTTGTGTGTATAATATATATTAATATATTTATATACATTACAAAAGTAATATATATTCATTACACATTATACACACACACACACACATATACACTTACATTCGTATATAAGTACTATACATACAATTGACAATTGATATTTTAATCACGTTGAAATTGGTGTTGCCGATATTTATAAGTGATTATAAAGTAAGAACATGAAAATGTTTAGATTGACTTTGGAGACAGAGTAAAAAAACACTTTGAAGTTAAAAAAAAAAACACTTTATCCTTAAACAAAACCTTTATTTATATCTACGAAATGCATGAAAACATATTTCCTAACATTGACTGTGGCATGTTTTTATTTATATTGTATTATAATTACATTTTATTTACTAGAATAAAATCATTTCTGGAAAATGTCGCTGCATCTCAAGATTAAGTTTAAAAAAAGGTTTAACTCGAGAAAAAAAAAATTATATTTGACAATTGAGATTTTAATCACGTTGAAATTGGTGTTGCCCACATTTATAGGTGATTATAAATTGAGTACAACATAAAGTGTTTAGTTAGATTAACCTTGAAAAAACAAAACAAAAAAAAAACCAAAACATTGAATTTAATTTGAACATTTGAATAATTCATTATTTTTAATAAATAATGTTAATAAAAGCCTTTAACTGTATCTACATGTTAAATATGTTGGGCAAGAAAACATGTCTTAGCGTTGATTGTGGCATGTTTTTATTTACATTGTATTATAATTACATTTTATTTACTAGAATAAAATAATTTCTTGAAAAGGTTGCTGCATCAAGAAAAAAAAGCTCAAGTTTAAAAAAGGTTTAACTCAAAACAAAAATATTTAGCCAAATTTGTATTTCTTCGGTTTAGCGGGCTTTTATTGTGTTAAAGACAAAAGACGTAGATCTATTCTTGCCGTTCAGCAAAAAAACAAGACAAATTCCAGTCGTTTCCACCTTTGGCTGCTGCCACATTCACTACTAAGATGTTTCTGTGATTGATTACAAATGTCTGCCTGGAAAAAATTTGAAGAGCTTATTTAGCATCGACTTAGTTAATGGTATAATCATTGTTCAGTAGTGGTGTGACGAGATCTTATGCTAAAATATTCTTGATGCGTCTCGCGAGACGTCTCCTTTGCTTCTCACCTCGCCAGAATTTGGCACTTCTTTACAAGTAAGAGTACAAATCTTTATCAGATTAAATTATATTACTAACTAAACGATTCACTCTCGCTGCTGTGGTGCAATATGAGAGAAAACAAGGCTGATTAATACTCACTTTCAACGTTATACCAAGATATTTTCTACTGCAACTTGTTATACAATATTTGTTTTTTTTAGAGCTAAATGAACACGGTGAATTAAATCATGAATATTATAATAATGGGGTACATTGAAGTTGAGTTGAACTTGAAGCCAAAATGATTCGGCTATTTTTTGCAAGTTACTGGAAGACTCGTCTTTGTTTATAATTACTATAGTGTTTATTGCCTGGGCTTAACGAAAAATTTGTGTTTTTTTTTTACTGTTGGCAATTATCGTTCTACATGTCTTGTCTTGTCACACCCCTATCCTTCAGTTTTGTTTTAGAACACGGTTTTTTTTGTCCCATATCGCTAAATTTACATGGCGGCTCGACGTAGCACAAGACATTTTAAAGAAAAGACAGACAGACAAGGAAAGAGTCAGAGAGAGACAGAAAAAAACAGATAAACTACGCATTTTCACACAATTGCTTTTGTTTTTCTCCTTAATCTCTTTTCTATAAAGCAAAGATTTTAGCTTCGTGTAAAGCATAAAGAGAACATGCAGATTACGCTTAAAAGCGAATGAACGGTGTGTGTGAACCGGAACAGCAGGGGGCGACGTACCAGTGCGCTGCAAACGGACGACACAGGTCCACGTGGAAGTGCTTCAAATCTTTAAACCGGATGGCTGCCTCGATATAAACGAAGAGTATCCACAGGGACACGGTGGGGAGGCAGACCCCTCGCTCTGGAAAACACCGGACCACCGGGAATTACATTTCGTTTTTTTTATCTGCAACATTGTGCTGTTTAAATACAAATTTGCATCATAAATGATCTCAAAACGACATGCAACGTTTCTTTATTTCTTGAAAAAAAAAATAGCAGTTTGGCTTTCCTTAGATTCTGTGTAACCTGTCCTGAAATGGTTCTATTATCATATATATATATATATATATATATATATATATATATATATATATATATATATATATATATATATATCTATCGTTACATTACATTTAGTTATTTTGGGCAAACTAAACAACTGCTATGTGACATGTTTTTCTATATTATATCGTTATTACATTGGTTAACATTATTTATACGTTATTCAAACGTTAGTACAGTCATTAGCTCTTATTCTAAAAGGAACTAAAAAAGGAGTGTAAAAATAACAGAGTGGCCACGTGTCAGCCCTTCATCAGCATCACTGGTTTATCCTGATGGACTGGTTGTGATATTCTCCTCTTTGAAAGAGATCTGGACTGGGATGTGAGTGACGCGCTTACCTGTGTGCCAGACGTACTGGACCCAAACGTATGTGCTGGCCGCAAAGAACAGCCACTGTACCGGGATGAACAGCAGACATATAATGTCCGACGTGAACGCCACACACACGAAAAACACTGAGAAAGCCTGGAGGAAGGAGAGAAAGCAAGATAAAATTTATCTTTTTTCTTATTCAAGACTTCTTTTCCTAATTTTGAACACAGATGAGCAATGGACATTTTTCTTATTTAAAGACTTTTTCATAATTCCACACAGCGACTTTGCTTTTCTGGGACTTAGAAAAGCGCTGTATAAATAAACTCGAACTAGATAGAAAGAGATAATAATAATCATCATTGTGCATTTATTCTTATTATCTATTCAGTTTACATTTTACAATTAGCCAATGTAAATGTCAAAAACACACCACAAACAATTCGACCGGTTATTGTTAGTTATACGTATAGAGTTGTAGGTAACAAAAACCCAATGCATCACACCCATAATACACTTAATTTTCACTTTACACCAATTAAAGTGTATGGGTTTTTTTTTTGTTTGTTTCTTCATAATATAACGTTTTCATCACTGACAGTTGTTGAATTTAATTAAAAAAAAAAAAAAAAAAAAGAAAATCCCCAATTTCTCTTTTCGAAGCCCACAGATGAAATTATTGGCCCCTGGTGTAATATTGATGCATTGCATGTTGAAACGGATAGCTTGGTTGCCACGGAGTTCCGTGGAGATGATCTGGTGTCAAGCTTGCATATCTACAACAATGACGTAGAATATTCCATAATAGCATCAGATACTGAAATAAACCATATTAAATACTGATTATTGTACTGTTATTAAGGAAGTGATAGAACATTGGGAAACGAACAGAATAAAACACACCAGGTAGACTTACACGTGTCTAATTGAATTCTTTGGATTTTTCACAAAAGAAACTCTCGTGTAAGCTATCCTAATACACACACACACACACACACACACACACACACACCGTCACACAAAAAAATGAACCGACTCACCAGGCCTTGGTATCTGAAGGAGTCGTAGACGCTTCGGATGAAGAGCCAGAAAGGCCAGAGATACTCAAAGCGGAACTCCAGCACAAAGTCGGCGAGTAGCACCAGAGCCCAGACCACCAGGAACTTCAGGTACAGGAAGGTGCTGAGAAAAAAAACGGGGGAAAAAAAACAGCGGGTCACCACCATTGCTTTCATCTTCACAATTTCTTCTCCGACATCGTGTATGGAGAAAGAAGCGAGTTATGAAGGAGGAAAGGAGCCACTTATTCATTAGACCTGGTTCTCCAAAGGTCTAGAAAGGTCGCGAAAAGAAGAATTTCCTATTAGCGGGTCCAACTAAATTGAGATACTGATGTTTAAAAAAATATATATATTGAGATGCGGATATTTCTATTTTGAATTTGTTTTTTCTTTGCATTTATGCTTTCATAAAAAAGTATTGTCTTTATTTAACAGCTGCAGTTGCTGTTCATTGTTCTTAAATATAATTATAATATATATATATAAATATATATTCAATATCTATTCAATAACACATTGACATTATTCTTCTTCATTATTATTATTATGTGGTGAATTGTTTAATCTGACCAATAAGTAAATAATTCACCAATAAGAAATTATATAAAAAAAACACATCGACTATGAAAGGTAAACACAGAGACTGTGTAAAGATGAAGGGATAACTGTAATAAATGTAAAGAGAGGGTAAAACTCAATTCATGTCCGTGTTAAAATTAGATAAAATAATAATACTTGGATAAACAAAAGACACAACAGAAGCAATCATAGATGGTGGAGTGAAAAAAAAAAAGAAATGAAAGAATGGAGAAATAAATGAGAATGAGGGACAATGGCAGATCAAAGATGAATGAATGGACACTTCACATGACACAAGAATTAAATGTATAATGTGAAAATGTACATGTGAACAAAAATGTATAATGGTTTATTCCAGGCAAAAAAAAAACATTCAAATATTTTATATAAAAATATTTGTAAAAATTATAGATGTCTATATAATACGTACATCAATATATCGAATGATAGTATCAATATTCATAAACATTAAATATAAAAAACACAAACATTATATTTCACGCTTATTTAAACATTCACAAAATTACAAAAATTCAAGGCTTAGAAAAGGGATGAATAGAAATGATGAAATGCCTGAATAGAAAAATGCTTGAACAAGAAAAAGTATTGCCTTTAAAGTGCTAAGAATTGTGATCTATGTGTACAGTTGTCATGTTTACCTATGTTCGTTGTACATTGTCAGAGCTTGTATGCAGAATTCTAGCACTACACCGTAATCGTCTTTTATATCCATTACTATTTCTTCGTTATTCCTGTAGGGAAAAAATAGTCCAAAGCAATAGAATGCACATCACACCGCTTATGTTGCTAGCAAATAAAAGTAGAGAGTGGAAAAAAAAAAAACATTCAGCGAAGCAGCAGGATACTGCTATTTGATTGGATGGCGCCAATTACGCATAATAAACTTCAAAACCTGTTAGTTTCACTAAAGATATGAGATTAAAACGTATGAAAGGGGGTCTACGATGGTTTACATGCAAAAGAATAAATAACTACCAACATTTTGATAATTATTCAGGATGGCGGTGTCAAAAAAATCGTATTAAAATGAAGCTCGACAACGGTACATTTGGTTGCCAGGTCACAGCGTCAGAGTTTGACGCCGTGAGGAAACAACCAAAACAACCCACGACTGAATCTCCAACTTGGGACAGAAATGTCAAATCTACATTCACCCGTGGCCGCGTGTGACATCTTAGCACGTTATTGTTTATTACGCGTGTTTTAATAGTTGTTCGCGAGACGGAGCCATCCATCAAACTTCAGCGGCGAGCGCTCAGCGACGTTCCAACGACAGTCGCTATCTCCACAAGATCTCGCTTTTGGGAGAAAAAGAAAACGACACGTGTCAACAAAACGGCGTCCCGGTGCGATCCAGCGGGCGGCGGGAGACGTTTCACAGGGACACGCGCGAGCCTTTCGCGGGTTCCTTCGTTTGAAGCGCATCGCGGTGACGAGGCCTACGGAAGCTTATTCATCTCAACCGAGACCGTCGTCTGGTGGCTTCCAGTCGGCTTTTGTTGATGATGCTAGCCCGGCTCGGCTAGCCGGATGGCATCGAGCACACGGGGCGGTTTAATAAGGCTTTCGGTGAATGAATGACACCCGTCCCGTGTGCGGTTCGGGCCGTACCTGCCGTAGATCCCCTCGGTGATTCGGTTCCGTTTCAAGGGCCGTCGGAGCTTGCTGCAGTCCGCATTGCGCCGCTTCATTCTCGCCCTCTGACCGCGGGCTTCTCAACACATACAGGAATATAGTCCAGGGTTGTGTCGTACTCGCGCGGGAAACATTTGCGATTCTGCGAAGGAGCGCGCCACTGTTGTCGTTGTTTTCGGCTTGAAACAAAGAAATAAATAAAAAGACTGAGTGGAAGACCCTCCTCCTTGTCACCGCGCAGGCGCAGAGACGCGATTTCGGACGTGGTTGAGTGACGCGTCCCGCCGCCAATGAGAAATGCACAGGTCGTTGTGATTGATGAGCGTCTTAGCCAATGGGATTCTGAGGTTTATGGTCACGGTGCCAAAGGGATGGAAACGGGGCGGGTGCTCTCCGAACCAATCGCTGCTTTTGTGGACAAATCAGGTAGTGTCCGCCGACCAATGGCTTGCTGGCTTGTCATAGAGTCAAACAATTGCGCCAGTGCGCGCGCGCCAGAGCATCTGTTGTTCGATATGGATATTTCCTTTCAGAATTATTTCCAGGCTTGACGTGCTGTACGTTGAATTTGCATGACGTGTTTCAGGCAAAAAATAAGCCGAATGACTGGAATCCCATAAATCGAAAACAACGCGTCTATTTAAATATGGTTTATAATAAATATAGGCGTTGAAATATAAATACAACGCGCGCGTGTGTGTGTGTGTGTGTGTGTGTGTGTGTGTGTGTGTGTGTGTGTGTGCGCGCGCGCTATTTATAATATTGTGTGAGTAATGTAAAAGAAGTGCATAAATACAACTAGACAAAAATATTGTCATATAGTGTGTGTGTGTGTGTGTGTGTGTGTGTGTGTGTGTGTGTGTACAATTTCAACATCTACGTGTTTATAGTTGAACGTAAGTTTTGATTGTACATTAAAATGAGCGCATAAAGACAAAGATTTATATGTAACTTGTATATATAGTAGTCTGTTTTGAGTTGTCTCTAGAAGTAAAAGTAAAAAAAGAGAAAAGTATTCCTAATAATATTAAAACGTGCCTTAAGACGCCTCAGAATCTGCCGGATAAAAACAAACGTCAAATGCTGTGTTGTTTTTCCAGCTTTTCCCCTGCTTCTCTTATCAGGAAATAAACCACACATAGATTAGATTACGACTTCTAATCTCACACATCACACCGACACTGTCAGAGTGTCTCTGGTCATAAATCAACTTTGAAAAGTAAAAAAGAATCAGCATGTTATCAGCTCTGTAGATGGTCCCGCTAGAGGGCCGGGGGTCTGGTCAGAGGGGCATCTCTAGCCAGTGTAGATCACAGAGGCTCGGTGTAGTGATGTCTGCTCAGTCCGCACCCAGTCTTCGCTCCAGACTCCCAGTGCTGGCCTTCACTCTGGAAACCATCTTGGTCTTGCTGTTTGTCTTCTTTGTGAAGGTGGACCACCATGAGCCGCTGGTCAGCTCGTATGCAGGTGAGGTTATCGCCTGGTTGTGCCTGCTAATTCAGGTTAGTTAACCCGTAGTTAGATTGTGCTTTAGGTGTTCATATAAAAGCGGCTGGTGTGGTTGTCGCTCCGTTTTTTGGTCTGTAAACCACAGAAAAGCGTCTTTTTAACGGCTTTAACTTGTGGTGGTGCTCCACTGGGGTGTGGAGCTCTGGCTTGACATGATAAGAAGAATAAAGCTTCAACACAAAGAGCGTTAAAGACTGACCACCACTCATTTAACTTCTCACACTTCTTCTGCTTTTGTCTTGTTATAGAATAGAATAGAATAGAATTTAATTGAATGATAATAACAATAATATTTGAACATCTATTGGTCCCTCAGTGGGGACATTTTTTCCCTCTGCATTTAACCCATCCAAACAGATACAAACTCGGAAGAACAGAATATAATAAAATAGAATAAAGTATGAAAAATATATGAAACGTTTTTATATAGATTATGAAAAGTATATGAAAAGTTTTTATTTATGTTTTTATATGAAAAGTAAAGTAAAGTAAAGTGAGGTTGTCAATATGGTGCTTGAAATTGGTGCTCTGCATCTATAGAGTAAAATAGAATGGAATAGAATAGTAATAATAATAATTTAACTTTTATTTAGTACCTTTTTTTCTCTGCATTTAACCCATCCGAACACAAACTTGGAAGAATAGGATAGAATAGAACAGAATAGAATAGAATAGAGTGTCTTTATTGTCATTGTATAGCAGAGTTTTGATGAAATTAGAATTGCTACTCCAGTTGGTGCAAAAAGAAAAATGTGATGACGAAGAGTAAAATGAACAAAGCTCCAATATAAATAACTAACATATACCAAACAAATAGCGCAAAATAAAGAAGATTTTAGTCAAGATTCGGAGAGGGAAAACTCTGGCTTTTATTCACAATAGATACAGCGAAACTCTCTTCCTAGAATTCAAAGATGTGCATGTGATGGTATTCTTGGGATTCGGCTTCCTGGCCTGTGTGTGTGTGTGTGTGTGTGTGTGTGTGAGAGAGAGAGAGAGAGAGAGAGAGAGAGAGAGTGTGTGAGACAGCGGTGTATTATGTCTCATTGTTGCAAAGAAACAAACAGTATTTGAACTTTCGGACTCTTTTTGCTTCCAGTTTGTCTGAAGGGTCAAATTGACGCAAACAAAAACATGTAGCGGAAGTTACAAATATGTCAACTAAACCATTTATAAAAATATGTAGATTACACTAACTAAGACAAGCACGAGACGTTTCAAAGTGGGAAAAAATACTTTAGGTATTTATTTTCATTTTTAAACTTTTAACACGATTCAACTTGACCCGAAAAGAATTCCAAGATGTGCATGTGATGGTATTCCTGGGATTCGGGTTTCTGGCCTCGTTCCTCGTCAGATATGGATTCAGCGGATCCGGATTCCACCTGCTGTCGGCGTCTCTCGCCATTCAGTTGGCCGTCTTACTCAACGGCTTCTTACTTCCTCAACGACGTCACCCGAATCACCAGATCTATGTGGATTTAAAGAGGTGAAACAGATTATATTCTACGTTCATTTTGAGGTTTGAACGGAGCTCATTATTGGCTTGTGGCCTTCACGCGTAGCATAGTCGAAGCGGAGATGTGTGCCGCATCCGGCCTGGTTGCCATGGGAGCGATCCACGGGAAAATCAACCCGCTCCAGGTTTTACTCCTCACCCTGCTGGAGGTCACAGGGTTCGTGGTCAACCAGTGGATTGTACGGACTCTGCTCAACGTAAGACACCTGCTGTATTTCTCTTCATGAAATCAAATGCAAATCTATTATTCATCCATTTTTTTCTGAATCTGCTTTTTGAGGAATATTCGAAGTCTCGAATATTGTCCGTTTTAGCGATTGTGCGTGTCTGATTTATAATATTGCGCTTTTATCAGTCCCAGATCAAGTTAAAGCCGCTTTGTGGGGTTAGAAAAAAAAAGAAAGAAAAAAGTCATTTAAAAAATGAAAGAAAAGATGAGTCTGTGTCCTGCTCTGTGATTGGTTGGCCATACACCCAAGGGGTGTGTCCTGCCTTCAAGTGTCCTTTGCTGTGATTGACTCCCGTTCCCCACGGACCCAGAAACAGAAAAGCGGTTTATAAAACAGCTGGATATAACTGATTAATAATCAGATTATTGAATCTAAGAGATTCAACTTGAATCTTAAATGTAAATCAAGCAACACGAGTGTAACATCTATGTACCGTGTGTGTTCCACGCAGGCCGAGCCGCGGTACAGCATCATGTCCCTGCATGTCTTTGGCTCTCTGTTCGGAATGATGGCTTCATGGGTCCTGCACCGAGACGGAACCGACCTCTGGCGTGAAAAAGAGAAGAGCAGCTATAAAAACACCCTCTTCTCAATGCTGGGTGAGTGACTCTTTCTTTCTATCTCTCCCTCCCTCTTTCTTTCTGTAACTTTCTCATCCTCATTTTCTCTCTCTCTCTTTCTCTCTCCCACTAATTTTTTCTCTCTTGCTCTCACTCTTTCTTTCTGCAATGTTCTCTCTCTCTCTCTCTCTCTCTCTCTCTCTCTCTCTCTCTCTCTCTCTCTCTCTCTCTCTCTCTCTCTCTCTCTCTCTCTCTCTCTCTCTCTCTCTCTCTCTCTCTCTCTCTCTCTCTCTCTCTCTCTCTCTCTCTCTCTCTCTCTCTCTCTCTCTCTCTCTCTCTCTCTCTCTCTCTCTCTCTCTCTCTCTCTC
>MU204446.1:940428-955478 GCA_017309775.1 Paedocypris sp. Pulau Singkep
GGTTTTCTGTAGAAGCAGAAGTGTCAGTGTGATTGGTTGAGTGACAGCATTCTACCTAGATGGAGGGGGACATTTGCATAAGGGGGAGTGTCTTTTGTCACTCCAGGTGTGAATTTCATGAATATTCACGACTATTGTCCCTCCCACACATACACCAGTGCTGACACAAAAACTGACCTCACCTAATGCAAACTACTTTGTTCTGTCTGTGGATGAGATAACATTAATATGTTCACATATTTGTGAAGAAAACACTTTAGCCTACTAGACCAGGTCGCTTAAAAGTGTGTTCAGGACTATGAAGTCTTATGTCAGCTTCTTTTTTTTTCTAAAATCTTACAAAGCACACATAATATGTTTTTCTTCTAAAAAGTGATAGAACATACAGCAATAATTACAAATATCAGAGCATGTCCAAACACCTCAGAAGCCCCAAAACACCCTCAGACCCCAGAGGGCGACTCGATTGATGGACGGCTGTTGGTTTCAGAGCCGCGTGCTGTCGGCCTTCGAGTGTCACGACACCTGCGGCGTCCTCTACACACACGCCGCACCGGGGATTCTGGGATGGGTCGCTGACTTGTTCCTGCGGCTGTGGAGCCTGGAGAACACCATGTAAAACACGCACACGCATTAGCTTTAGAGATTTGAGACGTTACGCAGGAACGTCGATAATGTTCGCGGGTTCACGGGTTGAGTGGACAGACAGACAGATATAGATTTACTGCAGACTGGTGGGTAGATAGACAGGAAGATAAAGTAGACATACAGACTGAAAGAAGCAGACAGACAGACACACAGACAGACAGACAAAGTTAAGCCGACAGGAGATACACGGATAATCAGACAGACAGACTGAAAGAAGCAGACAAATAGAGGCAGATTTACAGATAGTCAGACAGACAGAAGAAGAAAAGACAAGACAGTCAGACCGACAAAAGCAGATAGACCGATAGTCAGAGAGACAGACACACACACACAGTTTGACCGACAGAAGCAGATAGACAGAGTCAGACAGACAGACAGACAGACAGACTCACAAAGTTAAACCGACTGAAGGTAGACAGATAGTCAGACAGACAGACTGAAAAAAGCAGACAGACAGAAGCAGATTTACAGATAGTCAGACAGATAGAAGCAGAAAAGACAGACACACAGTTAGACTGACAAAAGCATACAGATTGTCAGACAGACAGATACACAAAGTCAGTGGATAGACAGTCAGACAGACTGACAAAAGCAGATAGACAGATAGTCAGACAGACAGAAGCTGATAGACAGTCAGACAGACAGACACACAAAGTTAAATGGACAGAAGCTAGACAGATAATCAGACAGACAGAAGCAGAAAAAAACAGACACAGTCAGACCGACAAAAGCTGACAGATGGCTAGACAAACACAGACACACAAAGTAAGACAGACAGAAGCAGATAGACAGATTGTCAGACAGACAGATACACAAAGTTAGACCGACTAAAGCAGATAGACAGACACACAGACCGACAGATAGACAGACAGACAGACAGACAGACACACACACACAAAGTTAAACCATCAGAAGCAGATAGACAGCTAGTCAGACAGACAGAATGGGAGATTTATTTATGAGTGAAGAACACATTGAGTAATGATAAACTGTGTGTGTGTGTGTGTGTGTGTGTGTGTGTGTGTGTGTGTGGTCAGCGCTCTGAACTTCGCCGTGCATCACGTGTGTGTTCTGCTGGTGACGATCAGCATGAGTCTGGTGATGGGCATCATCACAGGTAAAACACACCTGTAACACACACACACACACACACACACACTACCTTTCTTTAAGTGTATGTGTGTGTGTGTGTGTTTTCTCAGGGCTGCTTCTAAAGAGTCGCTTCTGGAGAGCCCAGCCAGACAGGAAGTGCTTCGATGACCAGGCCTTCTGGGAGGTGAGGGATTTCTGTGTGTGTGTGTGTGTGTGTGTGTGTGCAAATGTGTGTGAAAACCGCACACACTTTTGTCTTAATTTTTTCTCTCTTATATTTTTTTTTTCAGTTCCCACATTTGGCAGTTCAGAAATGAAAAATGAAAAAGTGATCAGTGTGTGTGTGTGTGTCAAGACAAGTTGAGAAAAAAATTATAAATAAAACAAAAAACTGTGTTGATGTATTTACAAGACTTTTATTTGCTTTCCACCCACTTGCACAGTGACATTAGCTACGTCTTGTCAGAAAGAATCACAGGATTATATGAAAACATTACATTCGTTTAGCATGTAGGAATCTATCAACTCGTATTACGCAATCGCTGATGGGCGTGAACGCGTGAAGTAAGACGAAATTGTGCTTTTTAAAAAAAAAATCGTTTAAATAAAAACCCTCGTCAACCACACACTGCTAGAAATCCCGAGTTACGTTCCTGTACAACCAGCAGCGGGAACCTGCTAACCAAACGAAAAATAAAACCCATTTCACGAGATCTTCAAAGACTTGTCCCGAGTCCCTACAAACAAACAAACAAACAAAAAGTTCCGAAAAACATTTTTTTTTTCTGCGAGAAACTGAAAGTGTTGTGAAAAGGAAGCCACTCAAACCGGCACAGTGTTCCATCTCACGGAGAGACGTTTGGTGGCTTTCGCTAAAAAACGAAACAGAAAAACGACGACGTTTTTTTGGTTAATGAGCAGATCGTTCCCGTTTACTCTGTCGTACAGAATCATCAATCACCACAAATTTGGAGGGTTATTTTTTCCTCTTTTAGTTTGGTCCGAGGCGGCTCCGGAGCAGCGGACAGGAAGGAGAGATTCCCAGGAAAGCTGTGGGTGGACTGCGGGGTCGGAGCGGACGAAGCGCTCGCTCACTGCCACAGGTCTTCAGTGCGGCCAAACTTGAACACCAAGCCACTGCCAGAGACACAACACGCGTTAGTTGTGCGAGAAAAAACAAGATGTGTATGTGTGTGCGTGTAAAAAAAACAAACCAAAAAAATGTATACGTGTATTTTCCCGGAAATGTGTGAAGTCAGGCATTGTGTAGAATGCCTGAAATGGTAAAAGTAAGAAATGCGTTGTACTTCATACAATTCCTAGCTTTTTTGTTTTTTTTTTTCTTTTTGCCTAAAAATCGTCAGAATGTAGAACGGAAAAAAAAAACCTGGTTCTAGTACATGTGAACCAGAAGTCGGCCTGTGTTATTGTAATTATTCATATGTACATCTGTTGTCTGCCAAACTTGAACACTAAGCCACATTTCTAGAGACATTCGAGCGAGAGAAAAAACTGTGTAAAAAAAACAAAATGTAGTTGTGTGTCTGAGTGTAAAGAAAACATATGTTGTGTGTATGTGTGTGCGTGTAAAAAAAAAAAAAAAGCATACGTGTATATTACTGGAAATGTGTGAAGTCAGGCATTGTATAGAATGCCTGAAATGGTAAAAGTAAGGACCATACATTTTCGAGCTTTTTTTTTTTTGCCTAAAAGCCAAACCGTCAGAATGTAGAACGAAAAAAAAAAACCTGGATCTAGTACGTGTAGCAACCGTTGATCATGGTTTACGAAAAAGAGTTGAACCAGAAGACGCGTTATTTGTGCGGAAAAAAATACTGTGTAAAAAAATAAGATGTAGTTGTGTTTCTGAGTGTAAAGAAAACACTTGTGTGTACGTGTGTGTAGTGGAAAAAAATGTTTACGTTTATTTTACCGGAAATGTGTGATGTCAGGCATTGTATAGAATGCCTGAAATGGTAAAACAAGAAATGTTCTATCTATCTATCTATCTATCTATCTATCTATCTATCTATCTATCTATCTATCTATCTATCTATCTATCCATCTATCCATCTATCCATCTAATTATCTATCCATCTATCCATCCATCCACCTATCCATCAATCCATCTATCAACATTTAATAGTTAATCTCTGATCCATTTGAACTTTTGATGAATATTTATACATTGACTTATTACACAGACTAAAACAGGATGAATCACAACACTTGTGTTCTCATCTTACCCGAAGAATATGAAAGCGTTCTGGAAGAACACGGCGATGCCGGGGTAGACGGACAGATCCTTCTGGCCTGGTGAAGACGAGACAAAGGAAGCGGATCAGAACCTTCGGTGAGGGATGAACACACACACACACACACACACACACACTCAATCTCTCACCAGACACAACAAATCCACCGAACAGAATCCACATGGAGGCGATGAGCGACCCGAACGCCAGCATGAACCCGATGAACAGCCAAACTCTGGCTCCTGCGCACACACACACACACACACACACGTCACACTAACCAAACACACACACACACACATACAGTGTAGAATGGTAGAGAACACGCACCTGTCTGTCCCAAACAGCCCTCGCTGTAGCTGTCTCCCCTCACCTGACCGTTCGACACCGCATTTATCCTAAAAAAAATATAGATCAACTATAAAAAAAAAGTCATCTAAATGTGAAAAAAAGCATTATAAGAATTTAACAAAAACGTTTATAAGCTTGTTTTTTTTCCACTGATTTTGTGTCGATAATTAAAAAAAATATGCTGTAAATGAAACAATTTTTTAAAAATATGTTGCATGCCTCAAATGTAAAAATCGGTTTATTTTAGAATTTTACAATTTTTTACATACAGTAACTCGCAAAAAACATAGCTGCTGATAATAACAATTGTAATGTGAACGTAATAGAAACTTTGAGAATTAACGTCATATTTCAGCTGCAGAAATGCTGCAACATAATTGCTGTAATAAGCAACTGTAAAGTGAAAAACAAAGACATTTTAATGTTATATTTCAGCTTCAGAAACGCTCCTCACATCCGTAAGTATTCCTCCTCCTCACACTCATGTACTGTATACTGTAAACTTGTTTACTATACTTTACCGTCGTTTTACAAAAGCTTTTATAAGAAGGCGACGTACAGAAGGGCATTAGAAGCAATTTGCCATAATAACAAAGAGTAAATGCCTTTTGTTTATTATCATTTTTACAAATACTACTATTAATAATATTGCTTCAAATGACACACGAGCGACAGAATAGCATTACAAAGTTCAGATGCAGACTCAGAGGGTTATTCGCTTAAAAAAAAACAAAAACAAAAAAAAAAACAGGTTGTCCTGCTACACATCTGAATGATGGACATTTTTCTTTTTTAAAGACTCTTTTTACCTAGCGATACATTCTGGAACAACCCCTTCCATGTCCACTGCACACTGTTTTGGTTCTAAATGTGTTTAAACGCTCGATAAGCTCCCCCACTTCCTGGTCGAGGCGCTGTCAATCACGTTCTCACCAGCCAATCGGTTTAAGCGAAACTACAGCCAAAAGTCCAGACGCACAATTCTCAAACAAACTCATCTCAAACAAAACTCAACCAAAACAAAGTTTAAAAAAAAAAACATCTTTGATTCTCGATGGTCTGATTTTGCGCAAGTACTTTTAAAGCCTCAGTTAAAGGCGTCTTGTTGGAAATGTTGGAATGAGATATTATTTCATCAGATTTGTTTGAATTTTGTGCTTTGCATCTTTCTACTGACGTTTCAGCGAAAAAAAATGGAGGGACTGACAAGAGCCCGATGACAGTGAGGAATCCAGTGAAGTAAGAATGGAGACTCACATGAGGAAGGCTATGGTTGCGATCACGCCACAGGTGTGGTACGCGTGGTGGAACTGCTCTTCTTTCGGGTACATGATGGCTGCATCGATGATGATCCACCAGCCTGTGAAAAACTTCAATAAAAGGAGAAATCAATCAACCAGAAGATGGTGGTGAAGATGGACTCGTGTTCAGGAGATGTGAGCACATACCAGGACCCCGGCAGCCATGGAGGCGATGGTGTTTCTCTTCTCACCCCAGTCCACATTACACTCGCAATCGCCACATCTGATCCCGTCCAGGAACCCCGACATGCTTCTGACCTCACCTGAGGAACAACAAGTGACCTGATGGTTAGAACGTGGGAGTGATTGGGAGTGTATGTGTCCTGCTCTGTGATTGGTTGGCTACCAATCCAGGGTGTGTCCCGCCTGCTGTGATTGGCTCCTGCACCCCGTGACCCAGAAGTGGGAGAAGTGGTTTAGAAAATTAAAGGGACTGATCGTATGATTAAGATAATCCCACAAGGTGCCTTTTGTCTATTTTTGTGAGTTATTACGCCAAAGAAACAGGAAATGTTGAAGACTTGTAAAAACAAGTACATTTGAAAGCACATAAGGTTTAAACCTCATCTCCGCCAAGCTCTGTTGACGACATATTCACATATTCCATATTATGTCCACAGTTCGATTCTTTTAAAGCAAATAGTTGTTTAAAAAAGATACTTCCTCTTCAAGCTCATGATCCGCGTTTTTAGTGACAGTATCTGCTAGCCAACTTTCACTTTCTAGCCCACACGGCGGAAATCTCGTGCACGGTCAATATTTACACGAGGAAACAAATGGCAAACGCGTCATAACATTGTACAAGAAATAATTTTCGCAAACCTTTTTAAAGCGATTTAAACGTGTTTGGCGCACACGTTGCGCAGCATCCACAACTGCGCACAAACGACGCAACCACGATCGCCCCAACACAAACACAAATATCAAACAAAAGGATTTGCGTGTGTCATGTTTACGACGAATATCTCCGTATAAACACAACTAGCAATTAACACACTACATCGAAATCACATTTACGGCTGAAATGAATCTACACCGTCGAGTGTTACCCACTGTAAACAATTGATGCCTCATATCCGGCTGATTTAGCCCTATTATCTGACATCACTGTTTCCAACAACAGAGATAATTATACACAAGTGACTGATATACATGTCGTTGATTCTATATCGCGATTGATATCTCTGGCCTACTGCTCCGCCGATTCTTACCTGCACTTTACAGAGTTTTTCTGGTGGTTCGCAGTGCCTACAGACTCCGCAGTCTCGTCTGGTGTCTCTGCTCGCGCATGCGCAGTGATCGCCGGTTTCTCTTCAGTGAGCACGTTCCGTCACATTAAAAGTGACATTCCGTTGACGACTAAATGCTGTTTCTTAACGGATTACCTTGGAGAATAAATTAATTATTCGTATTCATTATTTTATAATAAGGCCTTCTGCGACTTTCTAGATAACAGAGGTGCAAAGTACTGGAGTACACTTTAGGAATTTTTGTTAATTGTATATATTTTTTTACTTATTAGTATTTTAGCTACTTTGTACTTGTACTGAGTATCATAAATACAAGAAACTTTTAAATTCACGCAATCAATAAAGTACAAGTAGTAATACAAGTACAAATACTACTCTCAGTGTTTCATTGGCTAAAGCATTTTTTCACTTTCTTTACGCCTTCGTCATACTTATTTTATTTCTACATTTTATTTTATGTACAAACATTCCTAAAGTGTACTCAAGTACTTTACACTTCTGCTTATTAATAATGGATGTAGACACAATAATTAAAAAAAATGCAAAACCTGTCTAGGAAGGACATTTTTGAAATTATAAACTCTAACATTAAATGTCTTGTACTCTGGTACAACCGTATTTATCGGGTAAGCTAAAAAAAACACACGTGCATTTTGAAATTGGTTATAAAAACGAAAACCCCCTTCACTGATTTAAAATAAAGCTGCAAGAAGCAATTATCTTTTTGACGTAATGCTTGTCACACAATAGTTTACCATCATCAAACAATGTTTGTTTTGCTCAATGATGCTTAAAAAAAACGTTTTTTAAGATCAATTCATAATTTATTAAAAGAAAATGATTTGTCGGAAGGGGTTAAAAAAAAATCAGGAAAATTATTTTGGAAAAAGAATGAATTCAGTTCATTCTGACTGAATGACGGGCATCATGTGATTCCTCTCAACTGCACAAATCCCAAGACCTCTGAACTTTTCCCTCAAAGAAAAGACCCTTGTAGTTCTATGGCACCCAATGTCTTTATTGATTCATCTGAACCACTGAAGAACAAAAAGAAACAGTTTGAATCGGTCTTTATTGATTCATCACAAGCTTCAAAAACAATTTTTGAAAGGATTTACGAACCCCAAAAACACGGTAGAGATGAACTCCGCTCAAAACTATGAAATTTTCTGTATCGCCAATTATTGTCTTATAATTGCTTGTTTTTATTGCAAACTCTAGTCATTGTACGGTTTAAATGCAAAAGAGTAAGTGAATTATAGCCCACAAACTATAAGCTATAACCATTAAAGGTCACAAAACTGATCTCTGGTGTAGAAAAACATGAAATGTAAAAACGAGTTGCATGTAGTTTTCTTTTGCGTTAGAAGATGCCGAGGAGCTTGAGAGCCACCGAGATGGAGAGCAGAATCACTCCGAACAGGCCGATGTATCCGTACGCTCCGTTCATGCGCTTCGCCGGGTCTGAGACACAGAAAACAAGCCGTGTAATGAGAATTGTTCCATTCGTTTCAACATAGACATGAAAATATATCATTTAGTTTTTAGTTCATTCATTTCAAAGAAGTGTACATTTATTAATAAATCCCTCTCATGCATGAAGAACCTGTCTGTCTCACTGTATATCCATCTATACACATAAAGCTGGACGTGCGATTAATTTCAATCTCCGAAAAAAAATTAATTAACGCACACACAATTTGACAATTTGAGATTAAGAAATTTCTAAAAACCCACAAGGCCCTTTTTAACGTCATAATTCCTATTTGATCCCATGATTATGTGTGTGTGTGTGTGTGTGTGTGTGTTGCTGATGAAGATGTATTCTTACTGCCGGTGTAATAGCCCCATGCGTAGGAGAAGCGGCTCGTCACCCAGATCACTCCCAACACAGAGGCAATGAGCTGCACGGACACAAAGAATAAACGTCTTAGAACGAATAACAACATCTTTAAACTCACACACCATTATATCAAGTTCACACGTTTGCTTGTCTTTGACCTTAATCTTGTTCGAGGACACGTGTGTGTTTGGCATCTGGCGTTGTGGGACTTGATCCTGCAACCTTTAAGACGCAAGTCCAACTCGCCAATAATTTGGCCACTACTACACATTTACACAAGAGCCGAATTTAAGGGGAAAAATTAACTGACTTTACTAATTGCATTCGACGGGTGAAATTTGTGCAATATATTCATCTACTTCTATATTTCATAGGTTTATTTACAGTGAAAATCCCAATTCCAATACGTCAGAAAAGTAGACCATTATGAAAATATAAAAATAGACTATACCTATTATTATTTATTTTTTTCCCCAATTCGGAACACAGATGAACATTTTTTTCTAATTCTGCATAGTGGCGTTGTGTTGGTCTGGGACTGAGAAAAGCTCTTTATAAATAAACTTATTACAGAAAAATAGTCTTCACTAAAAATATACTATTACTATTATGCCAGAAAAAAATAAATACATAAAGGATTTCAGAAAATTACGCAGATAGACTGGCTTCCAGCAGCAGCCGGAAGCATGAAGTGATGTAAAATGTTGCAGGATATGACCACGTTGACCTTTGACCTGAGAAAACACAGTGGACGCTCTCTGATGAAAGAGTCGTGCATTTCCACTGGAAACCACTGGAAATTTCCACTGGCGTCCCAGAGTCTGGAGGAAGCCTAGACGGTCAAGGATGGTTTGGGATGCCATGTCCTCTGCTAGTGTGGATCCACTGTGCTTTCAGAGGTCAGAGGTCAATGCAGCAGTATATCAGGACGTTTTACAGCACGTGTATCGTAAGGTTCCATAAATTAGTGTCTCAGAAACAAACACATTAGTATAGAAACTTGATGATTAGGTAATAGACGATTATGTAATAATATAATAAAAGTGTAATTATGCACATATGCAAGTACTGTAAACGCAACGCATTTACTAGCATTTACTGTGAAGACTAACAATATCTCGAGCATGTCGTTTCTTCAGAATTAGTTTACAGATGTATCATAAATAGTTAATGAAACATATCTGAAACAAATATGTTCAATTTTACTAAATCACATTACTCTCTGCATACTATTATGGAGTTAGTAATGTATTAAGAACAAGACATATGCATTTGGTGTGATGAAATACATTGCACAAAAAAAAAGTGTGTCAAACACACACACACACACACACACACACACACACACGACCTTTGCATATTTTACCTATCTGAACGATTAGCTATGAACGATCACTTTTTAGTCGCGTCTTTCTGCTTTCCCTGGGACTTGAACCAATGACCTTGGCGTTATCCACTAAATATTTCATAAACAGTTTTGTGCAAACATATTGCAATTTCCCTGCCGTGGAATAATTAATGGCTTTTTCAATTCAAATTTTCAATTACATTCTCTACAATCGCGTTTTACTGCTTTTTGCTGTGCTTTTTTTTTTTTTAACAATTTTACATGTTTTACTTACAGCATAACGTGCACTTGCGCAAACACAAACTAGGTTCCACGGACACACTTTCACATACTTAGCATACTTAAGTAATTCACTGGTCAGGATTTACAGACGGCTGCATGCTTTGCGAATTTGAATGATTCCCTACAATCACGTTTAACCTTTTTTATTTTTTTTTACAACTTTACGCGTTTTACTGCTTTCCTTGGGACTCAAACTCTTAATACTTCTTCATATACCGTTTTAGATCACACTTTCTCAGATGAGACTTAAAAGACGAAAGATGAAAACATTAAAACACGGTTTCTTGTGAACTATTGCACACGCAAACACTTTCACACACTTTTCATATTTGAGCATTCATTGGTCAGGATTTACAAACTTCTACATGCTTTGCATATTTGAATGATTTTAACTGCTTTCCCTTGGACTCAAACCCATTTCCTATGTACTCAATATTCCATATACAGTTTTAAACCATATTAGATCACAATTTCTCTGACGAGACACAAGGACGTGGTCTCTAATACACGCACAAACACAATTAGCAGGTGTATTCTGCACACGTGACTCCGCACTCCTGGGACTCGAACCCATGGCCCGAGTAACGCTACTCACGGGATACTCGAGGGCGGCGATGGTCTGGAACAGCAGCCACGGTGGATACACCTCCAGGGTGTTCTGGTGGGCTCTCTGGACACAGTTGAACATCGGCTCCTTGTCGCTGTACATGGTGGGATACTGCACACAAAAACACACACGTCAGACGTTGTTTGACGTCGCGGCGTTGTAACGCGCGCCTCACCTTGATGCCATACTTCTTCCGTGCACCACCAACTTTCAAGGCCAGGTACGTCAACATGACGAAGCTGTACAGGTAGGTGAAGATCACGTAGCCAAAGTTGGCTGGAAGCAGCGTCTCAACCGCCATTTTCTATCGCAGGAGTCGAGTGACAGACGCGGCGACCTGTGGCTCGACAGACGCCGCCTTTATTCGCCCAAAGTGCACAATCACGCAGTGAGGGAGAGCGCGCGCACGCAAATATGTGTGGTAAAGGGGAAAGGCGAAATCCCGCGACAGACTCTCGCGAGAACACGTGTTCGTGAAATGTGTTTTTTTTATACATCATGTTGTGTTTTCTTACAAAACGTTATATTAATACATGTATATAGACTAGCGCGAAACTATATTATTACTAAAGGACTACATGTGTGCTGCATAGGGGACTAGCTCTAAAAGATACATGTTTTGCGTTTAATAAATTTGTGTTATAATTTCGTTTCAACATTTTGGTGTAATCGCTAACTGCAATGTGATCAAAAGATGCTGCTGGCATTTGTGTACGTGTTTGCAAGCCTCGGTTGAAATCATCCTTTCTAGTTTTCGTTATGGCGTTATCGGTGTCACGTAATCAAGTCCGACTGGACTTTGGACCCTGTAAAACGTGGGTTGTTTGATTTTGAGCCAGTTTAATTTAATTTAATCATTAAACAACGTCGGTTTTAATTAAATAAGTTAGTTACCTGGGTTTTATATAGGTATCGCCATGCACCATAAATGCACAATGCACGGACACTATAAAATGCCGTCACCAGTTGATATATAACCTAAACTGTAATTTCAAAGCAAAAGTGACGGACACAATGTCGATTTTCTATTTAAACTGCAGAAACCGATAAAGTTTTCCCAGAATTGCGGGTGACGTCATTAGCTAACAAAACGTCACGAGCGTGTGAGTGTGACCCAGGGCTCGCGCCAGATCTCGACTTTACTACTCCAACGGTCGCATGTAGCTCGCGTTATAGTTACGTGTTACGTTCTTTCGGAAAGTTTGAACTTGAATTGAGATTTCTAGAACCAGGTTGTCGGAAATAATTCACTCGTTCACAATCGGGCTCTCAGTTGTTGGACGCTTCCGCTGTTTTTAAAAGGTAAGTCTTTATTAAAATGATCAATATGATAAATGCATGTCGACTTTTCAGATATGCTAGAGCCAACCATTCAGAGAAGTGTAATTTGCGAAATGCTGAACACGTTATGGAAAATACATATACAAAAGTGTTTTATTTTGTGTTTATTTTTATTACAAGTTTTTTATATATATATATTTTTTGTGGCTATCTGGGTATTAAACGGATTATACGCCGTATTTACAACGCAAAATGACTTCGCAAATAACGTACAAACGTGTCTTACACGTGAATAGCCGAGTGGGCGTTTCCATGGTTACATAACAACACGCCTACTTTCTCGCCAGTTGCGTCACAACTAGCTCTAGCATGCTTTTACACACATCAATGTTATGTAAACAAGAACATATCATAAATCAAACAGTTTTGTGTTTTTCACCATTGTTTTGACCAAAAAAGAGAGATAAATTGGCCAGGCATGTACAAATTGTGCATTGTGTTCGATTAATCAAAACACGCACACACACACACACACACACACACACACACACACACACACACACACACACACACACACACACACACACACACTACCGTATTGATAATAAGTATTGTAATGTGACATTTCATAATGTCAGTATTTGTGGGAGAGCTGTCCATTGAAATACCCTTCATATTTTTAATATTTTTAATTTTTTCTCATTCTGGCATTTTTAGTTCTACTAGTTTTTCAAAGTCAAAATATATGTCCCCTTTAGACAATGCAACTGATTACTTTTTTTTTTTTTAGTTTTTTTTTTAATGCAATATAAGAGGGAAAATAATTTTACCATAGCCAAAAACCGTTGCTCGGTTTCTGTCAAGGTCATGGTCAAGGACGAGTCATGGAACAAAACAAGCCACAAATATAATTTTTTTATTAAGAAAATATAAATAAATAACTAAACAAATTGCGACATAAAGACAAAATGTAAAATGCAGGTAAATCAAACAATACAATTACATAGATAACTAAAACGGAGGAATGTAAACACCTGTGTATGTCCGAGTCCCGGTCTGGGTTTTTTTTCCACAATAAAAGTCCCCAGACAAGCAGTGGTTGACCTCTGCTGGTGATAATCAGATCTTCACGCTTCAGAAAAATCATTGTCTGTACATTCATTGTCAAAAAATTCAGTTTCTCACCATGGAATTTTTTTAATAGATTTGACAATGAAGACAAAGAGTCGTGGGCACCTAACAGAAGATGTAGAGTTCATCTTTGACCAGGAAGCTCCATCCAGCCCTGGTTCTTCTCCAGCTGAGACCAGAGGAACCCATTCCTCCCACAGACCTCAGAAATCACCCCAAGACTGCTGGTCTTCATCATCAGAAAGTGACTCTTCATCTTCCCGTTCCCGTCCTCGTTCACACTGCTCTCCACAGAGATACCGCGCCCACTCCCGATCCATCAGCCCCTCTCGGACGTCCCGGAGCAGACAGGACAGGACTGTAGGACAGAACAGAACATCCAGATCCTTTCGAAGCCGTTCCCGCAGCGCTGAACGCTCCGCCATCTGCTTCAGCAGAGCAGGTCTGGTGTTTGCTGCAAAAATCACCTTTTCTTAGAGAGCAGCACTTCATGAATAACTTCATGAATAACAGCTTTCATTTCAGAGAAGAAGTACCTCTTGGCTGTGGCTCAAGCAAACGCTGCCAGGATTCTGGGAGTGCAGAGCGTGGAGCTGCCAGCCAGCCTGAAGAACCAGGAGGAGGAAGGGAAGAGGTCCTCAGCGGAGAAGAACCAAGCTAGAGCTGAAGGCCAAGCGAAGGTGAGGAGAACCTACACACATGTTCTCCATATCTGTTCTGATGTCATTCTCCTGCATCCTCCTGGTCAGAAGGTCCAGCATCCTTCAGTTTGTAGCTCCCAATGTTGGAGATAAACTCTGTCGGACACACACCTTCTCCCTTTTTGTGACACTAGGTTTGTAGAAAGTGTCTGTTTATATTGTGATTGTGTCATTCTGGGTTAATTCAATCTGTCTCCTCAGAAATTATTGTTGTGCCTGATGGATTTAATGGAATGATGAACATCTGGTTTCCGGAGTAGGTAACTGTACGTTTTGAAGAGAATGTGTGTGTGTGTGTGTGTGTGTGTGTGTGTGTGTGTGTGTGTGTGTGTGTGTGTGCGTGTGCGTGTGTACATGCCTTATGTGGGAAGTTTGGTTGTTTACCTAATTATTTTCCGTGTTAGACGTTGCTCAAAATGTGCTTGATGATTGTCCAAGCAATACAGCCACTCGCAGAGTAATACCTAGCACAGAGAAGACCGGTGAGCTATGGCAAGCCACATTAACATTTAAACCTTAGCTACTAAACTCATTATTACTAGTTGAAACACGCTGTCTGTTGGTGCGTTTGTTATTGACAATGTGTCAAAACATATTGAATGCAGTGTTGGGTAAGTGACTTTTAAAAAGTATGTAGTTAATCACTAATTACTAATGGCTTCATCAGTACTTAATAAGCGGCTGACTGTTTTTTTCCCGCAGCCCACATATTATTGTTTCAAGTAAAGTTACGTGATTATTGCCGTTTCGTAAAACAGCCACTAGCTTCAGCCAAATACGACGTCTCCACCGCTTTAATTACGGCTGTCACAAACTGAATTTTATGACCGGTTCTTTGCCTAAACTGCTGTACTTCTTAGTAATAAACCACACAACACGATGATTAAAGTTGTTTTCCAAATCACAGAGGAGTTAGCACAGACTACAGGACCAAGTCGTAACTGTTTCCTTCAGATCTCT
>MU204446.1:955578-973381 GCA_017309775.1 Paedocypris sp. Pulau Singkep
CTAGCTTCAGCCAAATACGACGTCTCCACCGCTTTAATTACGGCTGTCACAAACTGAATTTTATGACCGGTTCTTTGCCTAAACTGCTGTACTTCTTAGTAATAAACCACACAACACGATGATTAAAGTTGTTTTCCAAATCACAGAGGAGTTAGCACAGACTACAGGACCAAGTCGTAACTGTTTCCTTCAGATCTCTAGAGCTTCTGTCTCTGCTACTTCGTTATAATCTTTATTCAAAAGAGGAAATATAAGGTGACTGTAAACATAACATGTTGTGAAAACCATCACCGTATATAGTCATTGTGTAAAGAGAGTAAAGAAGAACCTTAAAAGAACATTACATGTGAGCAAAGAGACAGTTACGGGAAGTTTGCGAGACGCTTGATTACTTCAGCGCTTTAGTTCTGGAACGATCTGGTTGAACATTTCAAGCTTACTTTATATTAAAAGTCTAAGGCATTTTAAAACTTATTTTCCACGACAGTCACGAAATGTATGTGAGTAAGTAACACATTACACCAAACAAGGATGGAAAGCGACTAAAAATGTTCATTTTTAATAATCATTTGTCTTGCCAAAAATTCGTTTAACTATCTCCGTCCGTATTGATCTGCGACTTCATGCGTGTCTCACTAATGCTGTCAATCCCATTTCAAGCAAAACATAATCTGAGCTCATTCCACTGGATTAACCGACAACTCCATGACTCTGACAATGTGTCACAACGGACACACTGACTTTGAATGATTAATCGAAGAGTTTAATGTTGCTTGCCACGGTTTCTGCAAATCTCCTTCTCGCCAAAACTGTCAAAATTAAAGATATCAAATAAATTAAACAAAATATTTCAGACTTCGTTGGATTAACTTTAACTGCGAGTTATAGTCGTAAACTGGTGGTGTAAAGTTCTATTGCGAACTGAAATGACGCAATGCTTGACAGAAGTCCAAAATATATGGCATTAAAAAATCGGAGTGAATGAATGAGAGGGTATGTGTGTTTAAAACAAGAAACGAGAAAACGAGTGTGTGTGAGAGAGAGATTGTTTCCTCCTGCAGTGTTGAGGAGCATCCCTCCTTACCTCTGTCCTCGTTTCTGTATCATTTCTGTTCCCGCAGAGCTGAACATCCTCGACCCGCGTGAACAATGAGGGGGGAAAGTCACATGACTCCACTTTGTCTCTTTTAGGTACCGCATAAAAGGTTGAGTAAGCGTCTTCTGACCTAGTGTGTGAAAGAAAAGAGGGCGAGAAGGTTATGAAAAATGTGTTGTAGAAGGACAGTGAGGAAGAATAAAGATGAGAGACTAGTAGAAAGAGTAAATGCAAACCTGTCAGACGTGACGAACAACACGTAAACGATTAGACACACACAACTCAGCAGCTTCCCTGTGTTTGTAGGTGAAGTCAGGAGACGACGAAGAAGAGGAGACCGTGATGACACACACTTCTCCCAAGAGGAAGACCATCAACATCATCATTAATGTAATTACCCAACACACACACACGTGTATGTCACACATGTGAGAAAGTGTGTGTGTGTGTGTGTGTGTGTGTGTGTGTGTGTGTGTGTGTGTGTGTGAAAGAATGAGAGAAACTGTTCTTATGAATGACAAGTGTGTGGAAGAGTACGACTTTTCTATACATTTCTCTTATGAAAGAAAAAGAGACAACCAGGATATAGAAGAGAGAGAGAGACATAGAGTGTAAGATTGAAAGCAAGAGAGAAAGAGAGACAGATAGAGAGTGAAAGCGAGAGAGGAGAGAGAGAAAGAGAGACAGTAGACAGATTGAGAAAAAGGAGTGAGAGACAGAGAGAGTGAAAGCGTGAGAGAGAGTAGACAGATAGAGAATAGAGAAAGGGGAGAGAGAATAGAGAGACAGAAAGAAACATAGAATGAGAGTGAAAGCCAGAGGAGAGAGAGAAAGAATGAGAAAGAGAGTAGACAGATGTAGAATGGAGAAAAGGATGAGAGACAGAGTGAGAGTGAAAGCGAGAGGAGAGAAAGAAAGAGAGTAGACAGATGGAGAATAGAGAAAAGGGAGAGAGAAAGAGAGACAGAGAGTGAGAGTGAAAGCAAGCAAGAGAGACATAGTGAGTGAGAGTGAAAGCGAGAGATTAGAAAGAGAGAGAGACAGTGAATGCGAGTGAGTCGACACTGTACGACACTAAGTAAAATGACGGATAAAGAAAGGAATAGAATGTAGACATGGGAGGAAAGAGATTGATGGATCGATGAAGAAAGGAGTGAGAGATGCAGAGTTAAAGAGTGAAGTGACGTGAAGAAAACATGGTCAGGGAGAGAGACAGTAGACGGACAAAGATAATCACTCAAGTAAAGTTGAACTAAAATTCTACTCAAGTTAAGGAACAAAGTATTTTTAAACTTCCTTACTTGACAACCTCTTGACAGTGGAGCCTCTGTTTTCCCAGAATGCCACGCTGAGACCCTGCATCAGCCCAGCGCTTCAGCACAGTGAGGTGGTCTCGGGGGCCGACAGCAAGCCGTACGGACAGTGGATGGTGGTCAGGAAGGCCAAAAAGCATCGCTGACTCAGCTTTTTTTTCAACTGTTAAACAACGGATAAACTGTATATATATATTTTTTCGTGTTGTGTTATATATTTCACAATAAAAATATCTATTCAAGTCTAACACCGTGTTTGTATTTTATATATTTTCTACATTTAAACCTAGTTAATATAAAGTGAGAAAGTGAGGTGATTGTCAATATGGCCACTAGGGGCTGAAATTGTTCTTGCACATTTATACATTCACTGAAGTCACACACATATAGAGAAGTGACACACAAACCCGGAGCAGTGGGCAGCATTAAGCCGTGGTGGTCAGTAATTCGAACTTATTGGACACAAGTCCAATTCCCCACCACGGTAGCAAAACTGCTAAAAAGTGATGTTATGGTGGAATCACACGAGAAAATATAAGTATAGTACTGTATAGGGAACGTGATTACCAAAAGAAATGGCAAAATCATCAAAAATCAAGCAAAATTCACACTCTACATCAGGCACAGCGATGGGAAGAGACCAATCAGGCGTCAGGAAAGCGCTCATCTGGTCAAGCTTTGGCCCCCCGACCCAGAGAACCCAGAGAAACGGAACAAAAATGGATAGAATTTCGTCAAACAATCGTCTGCCTTTCAAAGTCTGAACACTAGGAGGCGCTGCTGGGCTAGAAATGAACTTCTGGATTTATAATAATAATAATAATTGAACCTTTATTAGTCCCTCAGTGGGGAAATTTCCATTAATCTTCACTCTTTTTCGGAGTGTGTGTGTGTGAGAGAGAGAGAGAGACACACACACACAGGTGACACTCGCTGTTTTCTCTGTGCTTTGTGGATACGATCTCAAAAGTGCAGGTGTCTGAAAAAAGCACGATGAGAAAAACCTCAACGGAATTATTGTGAAGAAAACACGTTGGATGTTTTTTTTTTGTCAGGTTTTAAGTCAATGTGAAGCTGCTATTGCGGGTTCGACACTAATAAATGAGATAACCAAGCGCAAACGCACACCTTCACACACACACACACACATACTACAAATGACTCATGTACACACACACTCTTCTATTTCAACTGACTCTTGCGCGCAAGCTCTCTTTTCTCTTTTGCACATACAATATCACACATACACACACACATTTATGAAAACTAACTCATGCGCACTCTCTTATCTCACACACACACACACACACACACACACACACTTATTACAACCGACTCTCGACTCACACACTGCACACACACACACGCACACTCTCTTATTATAACTGACTCATACGTGAAGGCTCTCTCTTTCACACACACAATAACACACACATACACACATTTATGACAACCGACCCAAGCACACTCTCTCTCACACCACACACTTATTACAACTGACTCACATTGCACACAAACACTCTCTCTCTCTCACACACACACACACACACACTTACTACAAATGACTCATGTACGCACACACTCTCTCTCTCACACCACACACTTATTACAACTGACTCACACACTGCACACAAACACTCTCTCTCTCTCTCTCTCCCACACACACACACACACTCTTATTACAACTGACTCATACGTGAAGGCCACACACTTATTAACACACTTAAATGACTTACACACTGCACACACACACACACACACACACACTCTTTCGCTCTCTCACCCCCGCAAATGACTCATGTACACACTCTCTCTCTCTCTCACACACACACACCCACACACACACACCATCTCATGCCTCTTCCTCCTCTCTCACGCAACTACAGGCCGACACGCAGCTCGCCAAAACACACCAAAGACGCGGTGAGTGTGTGAAGAGCGTCAGATCCAGACGAGGCTGGAGAAAGGCCGCCATTGTCTGCACACACAACACGTCTTTTCATGGGGCCGGTGGGTGAAACGCCTCGCGGGCACAGCTCCGTCTGATGTCTGATTCCCTCGCCGTGATGTCACAGATGCCAGGCGGACGTTTGGGCTCATCACATGAGCGTAATCTTGCGGCGACGCCCAGATTTCCCTCCATTGATCTGTTCATCACAGCTCTGAAAACGACTGGAATAACTCTGTCCATCATCTGCTTTTCACCGCACTCATCGCTACTCGGGACGTCCAGTTCAAAGCTTTAGTGCTTTTTGTATCACTGAAAAACATTTTGTCAAAAAAAACTTAATGAATACAAGTATACACTTGTAATACACAATTGGATCAGCAGGTGGCAACAGTTAGTCGCTACATGGTGCTTACAGTGCAGTGACCACTAGGGGAGCTGCTCCAAATTTGGAAAAATCTTTTTTATTTAATCAAATTAGTTCTGGAAGTCTAGGGGAGAAAATAATAAAATGTATACTCAAATTTGGATGAGAAGGGTTGTCTGGTGGGTTTCTTGATTGTGGCGTGGTAAGTTTTTGTATGCTATATATCACGCTACAAGCTAAATATCACACTGTAATAAAGATCACAGCTTATGCTAAACATCACACTATGCTAAGCATCACACTACATGCTAAACATCAAGCTACATGCTAAACATCAGGCTACAAGCTAAACATCACGCTATATGCTAAACATCAAGCTACATGTTACAGATCACGCTATATGCTAAGCATCACGCTATATGCTAAATATCAAGCTACATGTTACAGATCACGCTATATGCTAAGCATCACGCTATATGCTAAATATCACGCTGCAAGCTAAACATCACGCTATATGCTAAACATCAAGCTACATGTTACAGATCACGCTATATGCTAAGCATCACGCTATATGCTAAATATCACGCTACAAGCTAAAGATCACGCTATTTGATAAACATCACGCTATATGCTAAATATCACGCTACAAGCTAAAGATCACGCTATATGCTAAAAATCATGCTACAAGCTAAACATCACACTATAAGCCAAACATCACACTATATGCTAAACATCACGCTACAAGCTAAAGATCACGCTATATGCTAAACATCACGCTACAAGCTAAACATCACGCTATATGCTAAACATCACGCTAAATGCTAAACATCAGGCTACAAGCTAAACATCACGCTATATGCTAAACATCAAGCTACATGCTAAAGATCACGCTATATGCTAAGCATCACGCCATATGCTAAACATCACACTATATGCTAAAGATCACGCTATATGCTAAGCATCACGCCATATGCTAAACATCACACTATATGCTAAAAAGCATGCTACAAGCTAAACATCACACTATAAGCCAAACATCACACTATATGCTAAACATCACGCTACAAGCTAAAGATCACGCTATATGATAAACATCACGCTACAAGCTAAAGTTCACACTATATGCTAAACATCAGGCTACAAGCTAACATCACGCTATATGCTAAACATCACGCTACATGCTAAACATCACGCTATATGCTAAACATCACGCTACATGCTAAACATCATGCTACAAGCTAAACATCACGCTACAAGCTAAGCATCACACTATATGCTAAACATCAAGCTACATGCTAAAGATCACGCTATATGCTAAGCATCACGCTATATGCTAAACATCACGCTACAAGCTAAAGATCACGCTATATGCTAAAAATCACGCTACAGCTAAAGATTACGCTACATGCTAAAAATCACGCTACAAGCCAAACATCACACTATATGCTAAACATCACGCTGCAAGCTAAAGATCAGGCTGTATGCTAAACATCACGCTACATGCTAATAATCACGCTAACAACAATGCTAAACAAAGAGCTTTAAACTGTGGTTTGAAGCACCTGTATGTTTATTGTTTTTTTTTCAGGTTGGCAGTGCATTGATTTGAACTATATCTACAACCACAGCTTTGGACTCAAGTGTGGCTTCCATGATCTTCCGTGTGGCTTCCACGAAATGATGCCGCTCTTTTCTTCAGCGCGGCACTTCTGAGCAGTTGTTGTCACTCAGTTAACCAGCCAAATCCCCCGCAGCAGCGTTTCATTCACGATTGCGGACGAGGGGACAGAAGTGAATGGCCTCCATTCTCCAGCAACATCGGGCCTCAATAGAAGCCTTATTTTTCCACGTTCAAACAGAAAACAAAATCAAACTGGCATTTCTTTCAGACAGCGACTGAAGGTTGTCCAGTGAGCAGCTCGGATATCAAAAGCTCGGCGTTTCCTTCCAATTCTGCCACTGAGAACAAAAGTAGAAAACCATAAACACGCCATGAATCTAATTCCCAGCTCGCTCACAATTATCCCCCACTGTGGTAATTCACAGCACATTCACGTATGCAGATGCCAGAACCTCTCGTGCTGCACGTTGAAATGAAAAACACTGCAGGAATGTTCTGGAAACCGTTGATGGACTTGATATCGACCTAATGTGTTTGAAGCCAGAGGTGTAAAGAGCACCTGAAAGCCTTGAGTACTTGAGTAAAAGTACGTTTGCCTCACGGTAAAAAGTCGTAAAGTATCGCGTTTTAAAAGATCTTCAGTAGTTTACTTAATTTAGGCTCAAAAACACACACACAAAAAAATGTGAAAAACAGGACACGTCTCTATATATAGGAGGTTTTATTTCCTAATTTAGAAATGACATTTAACTCACTGATTAAAAATGCTAGAACAAAATAGATTCAAACAATAAAAGTCACTCTCAGTCATACTCAAATGTGCAAAAAATTGCAACCGCTAATTCACGCAATTTAGCTCAAAAATAGCATTAAGTACCTTCAGCATCCTGCAGATGGCGATATCACCACGTCTGCCAAAGTAATAACCACGGCAGGGAAATTACTTGTTACATTTATTACTTGCTGACTTGTTACATTTATTACACAAGTAATGACCAGTGTCCGTTCAAATGTAGTGGAGTAAAGAGTACACATCACAAACGTACAATCACAAACGTAGTCAAGTAGAAAGTTGCTTAAATTTGTGATACTCAGGTCAAGTACAAGGAAGCCAGAAAAAGTAGCAAAGTACATTTGCTCAAGTACTTCACACATCTGTTTAAAACAAAATGCTCTATTTGATCTATCTACATTTAATTATACGTCCCAATTTAGATTACAAACTATTGCACCAGTATAAAGAGTTCGATGTGATTAGAGATTCAAGGAGGAAAACTTTGGCAGAAGTCCAGCTGAAGAATTGATTCAATTCTTGTGATGCTCCATTGATTTTCAAACTTTAGTGCAGAGAAGTCACGGTTCAAGAACTGAGATGGTCCTGAGTAGAGTACTATTGGAAAACACACAGATATACACACATGTAAACTTGAGGAAACTTTACTCTGGACCTGAACTAGTGGACTTTGTTCTTCTCCTTTCTCCTGTCTCTAGGACCTATCAGAGAATCTAACTCTGGACCAATTAGCACTGGTGCTCCTGTCCTTTCTGTCTTTCGTTCACACAAGACGGCACTGATGCTGTCTGTCGTTCAAGACTGGCTTAGATGAAACAGAGGGAGGAGAAGGAGCTTAGATGGAGAAGGAGGATGGATTCCTTGGAGGCAATGAATGCAACAGCAAAATTTTGAATAGGTTTCGTTTCACAATCCTCTCCATGGTGCAGTTATACCTTTTGCTTGTACACACCACGTCTCTCTTTCCTTTTGCCTTTCGACACGAGCTTATCTATCTGCTGAAGCTTCTTTACAAGCTCTGCTGCTCCTCCATTCTCAGGATTTTGGAAGTACAATCGACTCTGCTTATTTATGCCGCCTTCATGGCCTCTTCAAATCATGGGACAATCATGAAGCCCAAATCATCTCAACGCAAATTTGTGCTGCTTTATTGGGACGGAATGGTTGTGTGTCCCAATTAACCAAAGTCAACTGTAATGTTTGATCGCCCCTCATGGGACATTCTCTGCTGGGTATGTCTGAGACTCACCTCTAGGTCTGCCTGGAACCGTTGTTTGTCAAGAACGTGGAAGATATGTTGGGCAGAAGATTGACCGTCAGCTTGCTGATGGACTTTCTGAGACTGTGAGATGTCCAAACTACTTCAACCAGTCACAGTCTTGACTGACCATGACTGTGAAATTGATCCGAATCTTAAATTGCTAAACTGTATTTGCTTTTGAACTGTTCCAGACCCCCAGTCCGGATCTTTTTGTGTCGAGCTTGCATCTTCACCATGTACTTGCGTGGGTTTCCTCCTGGTCTACAGATTTCTTCCCAGAGTAGGAAAGTTGACGTCTGGAAAAATCTCAGTAGGACTGAGTGAAATGTATTTGTGTGTTTTCTGCTCTGTGATTGGTCAGTGTGTCCCACCTCCAGGCCCAGAGTTGCTGGGATTGGCTCCTCCTCCCCTTGATGCAGAGATGGAAAGGTAGATCAGATAATTGATGGATGGATGATTTTAATAATGATTGTTGTATTGATAGTTCTTGTGTTTATACAGCTTCATTCAAACAATTCTAAAGTCTATTAGGAAATTGGAAAATTGTAAAGTCTACGTTTTACGTTATTACTGTATTTCTTTACGCATTTCGAGAACACATTAGTAGTGACACCATCAACTACCCAAATGTCACCGTGACATCACCTAATAATGCAAAAAGCCTGAGAAAACAAGCGTGCAGTTGTTGAAGCAGGCGTTGTTCTGAACACTTCTACAAAAGACCGATGCCGAAGCGGAGAAGATCAGAAATCAGACGCTTGTTGAAGTTGGATGTTCGTGTAGATTTGGGGAGCTGATTTCACCGCAGACTAGAGATCGGAGAGGAGATAAAGGCGAGTTTATGTGCTTGGGTTTCATGTGGTGCCATCGAGTCCCCAACCGCAAGCTTCAGTAAAGAAAAGACGAGAGAAACATGCGTGCAACTGCCAACAAACAAAACTATTGAGATCGTGGCCTGTTAAGACCGTGAAGAAATAAAGCCAAAAAACGCAAGTACGCATCAGTGATTGTCTATTTCGAGGTCACGTTCTTCCACATCTACACCGGCGTGGATCTCACTAGGACTTCACGATTGACTGGTGCTTTTTTCATGCAAGAACTTTTGGCTTTTGAGTTTTTCCCGGATGGGAGAATCTCATCTGCTTGTGCTTAGAGGCAGAACACAATAATTGAAGTTTCACGCTGATCTGAGGTTAAAACTTCACATGAAAGTTCCACTCGCTGACAACTAGAGTCAAGATCTTGGACTCTCACCATCATCACTCCATCTATCAATCTCTCTATCTATCCATCCATCTATCCGTCCATCCATCCATCATTGTCCGTCAAGCAGTTTATCTAACTATACGTACATCTATCTATCTATTGTATCTATCTCTCCATCTATCGTTCTATCTATTCTTCCATCATTGTCCATCAAGCAGTTTATCTAACTATTCGTACATCTATCTACTGTATCTATCTCTCCATCTATCATTCTATCTATTCTTCCATCATTGTCTGTCAAGCGGTTTATCTATCTGTCCGTCCGTCCATCCATCCATCCATCCATCCATCTTTCTGTCTGTCAAGCACTTTATCTCTCTATCAGTCCGTCCATCATTCTATCTAACCATTCATCCGTCCATTATTCTGTCTGTCAAGCGGTTTACCTATCTGTCTGTCTTTAATATGTATATATGCGGTATAATGAATGTATATATGCAGTATAATAAAAAAAAGAATGGTGATTTTTTTTTCAATGTGGCCACTAGGGGCTGTAATGAAAGTGTACTCATCCTGTGAATAAGTTACACACACAAAGTGATCACACATAAACCCGGAGCAGTGGGCAGCATAAGATTGTCGTATAAGAGGCATGTGGGTGTCAGTCTTGCTCAAACGTGTATTTTTTATTTAGCCAATCAAATATTTAAATAGATTTGGATTTTTAAATACAGGACTGTGGCTAAAAACTGCAGAATTGTTGCTTCCATTTATCATCAAGTCTTCCAGATCCTGAAGCAGCAACACATCCGAGTGCGTGCCTTAAAATCCAAAAATAGCGTGTGCCTTAAATGTGAAAAAAAAAAAATTGTGAGTTAAATTCACAATTCTCAACTGCTCCGCTGTTGACCAAAAAAAAATGAAAAATCGATATCTCACGTATTTAATTATGAACAAGTAAAAACGATTAAAACTGAAAATGTCTTTATTCAAATAAATTCCGTAAAGGAACAAATATACAAAGCAGGAGTCAAGAGGCAGATATGAAGAGCGTTTCCACGGTAACCCGATGAATTGACCACAAAGCACTTGAGCGCAGCTACACAGTAGGTGGGCGGAGTTACACGGCGGTCCCTCTCTCCAGGTTCTGTTTGATCTCGGCCGTGTACTTCCCGTAGAAACGCTCGGCCTTCTTGTTGAACTTGGCGTTCCTCTCGTTGATGTAGTCGATGTCGGCGTCGTCGTTGTAGGCCCGACGCCGGCTGAACTTCGACCGCTTTTCAATCCTATTGTGAATTAAAAGCACATTAAACGTCAATTACAACTTCAACTCTGCATTTTTCACATAGTTGGGATAAATGTAGCGGTGTCTGTATTAACACAAATACAAAAATACGAAATTAATCCGTGCCAAGAGCCGTACAGTCTGGCAAAATTTCGTTAGCTGACCCGCATTTCACATGCAATCCGACAAAAATGTTTTATAAATGATCAAACATTGGTAATAAATGTAATAAAACATGTTACTTGGCAGTTGTTGAGTTCGCCTTTTGGCAGATGTTTATAAAATTATAGTATATGATGATACAGTGGACGATCTCACATAAACAGTAATTACGGATATCACAGAGATTTGCATGACGTCATTTCAAAATGGCGGCTCTATTTGGCAACACTTGTGATGCAGATGTTAAAAAAACAAAGTTAAAGAAAAAGTAAAAAAAAAAAAAAATTCTGGGATTTTTTCTGGGAGAAAACAAGCTCATTTTATATTTTAGAAGCAAGATTTCTAAAACGAACTAGAGCTTTTGTTTATAATTGAGTTGACTTGCGTGATAATTAAACACCTGTTTTTTCGTCTCCATGCATTCTAGCGGTAAGAAAAAGAATGTGCTCTTCCATATGGCGAAAATATTTCGGAACTCTGGACGGAATTTTTGTGGAGACGAGTTTCGTTACTCTGTATTTTTGTTCTCTAGGACTTATTTGTAAGCTCTAAAGTGAACTTTAAGGTGTAACCGTGGCACAGATTAAACGTACATGATGACGTAGAGATTGTGAAAGATCTTTTATCCTTCAAAGGCTCTGGAGATAATCGCTAATGTCATGGTTTCCACCAGGGGACAAGATGTTGTCTGTTGACGTATGAGATGCATATTCTGATCATATTGCATGATATAACGATTCCGCTTATGTTCTGTGAGACCAAGTGCGGCCTTTTCTGAGAAGTGAGAAGAGCGACAAAAAAAAAAAGGCCAGAAATATCTGAAAACGTCTTTGTCTTCCACCGCGAGTCTAAAATAATAATGATCAAAAGAACGAAATATTTTCTGAAAGAATTTGGACACTGGCTTTCTTTCAATTTGGTCAAAAATTTTTCAAATCTGCTTTTTCTATTTCTAGGTCAGTGGGAGTTTGGTCAATTCACCAGAGATCCCAAAATGGCCATCGGCATCTGCGTTTAGTGTTTTACACGTAAAGCTAGAACAAATAATATCAGTTTTGTGACTCCATCAAAGAGGCTCCTAAAGGCCTCGGAGCAAACAGACGTTCCTTCACATCTTCAAAGGCCCTCGTGCGTCACACGCCCTCAGAAGGCGACGTCACATCTACACTACATCTGGACGCGTGTGGACACTTACTGCTTCTCCACGTCCTCCACCATGCGCTCGATGCTCTCTTTTGAGGGGACGTGAGTGCCGTGAATCAGGCTGTTGGTCGTCGGGTGGAAATCTTCACCGCTGGGAAAAATAGTTTGACATTATCAAACCAATGTCAAAGAAATCGACACATTTGATATAAACTGACATGAAAATAAAAAAGGTACGACAGAGACAAATAGATTGAGAATTGTCATCAGATAAAGGTTTCAAATTGTCTCACTGAGCGACTCTATATGTTCAAATTTTGCATGTCAAATTGTTAAAAATGAATTTTTTAAACCTTAGATGTAAAAAGTATTTGAGAACAAAAATGATCGCCCACATCCTACAAAATAGTAATGGCTTAAAAGAATTTGAAAAGTGCTTATAAACAGAGCATAAAACAAATGAACACTTGAATAGTAGATTTTAAAAATAGTAACGTTATTACATTTCAAAATGTAGTAGAGTATATTTCCAGTAGGAGGTGCTATGATTCCACTTGCTTTGTCCATTTTTAGGCGTGTTCCAGTTTTCTGTCAGCAGCAGATCATTTCAACAGAACCTAGTTATGTTATTAATATGTTATTGTATTTAATTGTTTTTCATTTCTTCCAGTGCTATTTAGCCAGTGCTAAATGTCGTAACGTGGATAAGGTTTCTTTATTTCTGTTATTCCGCCAAAAAAAAGCATCACTGCATGTTGGCCTCCGGGAGATCTATCCATTTATTGGCGATTTGACTTGAAATATGGGCGCTAATATTTATGTGCATGTTTGAAATATGTGCATAAAAGCATCCCCAAGTGTTATAGCTTCTAAAATGGAACAATTTTCCTTATATTTGCGTAAAAAAACACTGTATTTTAATTATGTTACTTTGCAACCACAAATCTTACTATTCTTCTCTCTGTTTCTCGTAGTTGTCCATGTCGGGCTTGATCTGTTTTGTGAGTCTCTGGTACTGTCTCAGTTGGGCCTCAGCATATCCTACACACACACACACACACACACACACAAATAGAGAACAGATGGAAAATAAGTGAGTAAGAAGAAAAATGAAATGCAATTAACCAGCCTTAAACAATCCTCAAGTAGTTTCTCAATCCCGATTAATCTCACACGTGGTGGCCATATACCATATAGTGGCTCATTGATTAGAAAGAGACTATTTAGTCCTCGCGTTCTCTACCTGAGAATCCCGGGTCAGGGTTTTTCTTCTTCTTCTTTCTCTCCCATCGTTCTGCATCTTCAGCACCGATGTCCAGAAGCTTCACGCGGTTGTAATCCTCGCCACGCTCTGCACATTCCTGTAATCCCACAATAACACATTGAATCAAATGGAGACGCTTTACAAGCAAGGAAATTAAAAACCATCACCATCTACGTTTACATGCTGCAGTTTCATAAACATCTTAAGTAAACATACAATGTGTTATTCAATATTGACTGGACCGGCAGAAAACGATATTTTATGCCGTATTTTATGCTTATAAAACATAAGAAGTAATGCACCATTAAATAGATTGAATAATAATAGTAAAAAAAAAAAACATTCCGGGCAAATACATTTATTCATAATTGAACATCAATATTTCTAAGCGAGCACAGTGAGCTATTGTAGCTCTAAAAATACATGTGTAATTATAAAAATAATTGCAGTTAGTTTATCAATTATTCTCTAATAATAGCTTTAAACGTCAGTTTGCCAGTAATGTCCCTTTCGTTAGCTTTAAACATGAATATCAAGCTATAATGCATTTACACTTGAATAAAAATTGAACACATGTTTTTCATTTATTTATTGGATTATGTATTTATGGTTTGTGTTTGTTCATTACGCGTGCTGTGTATTATGGTTATTGTTTGTTTGTTTGTTTATTTAGTTATAGTGTGTGCAGTGTTAATTATGTTAATGAATGCATTCTTGTCTACTTATTTATTCTTATTTATAGTTGTGACATGCAACTTCCCCACTGTGTGAAAATTAAAGTCTTTTTCAATTCAATAACAGATTTTGACAAAAAACAAAAAACAGATTTTGTAAATTCCGAATGATTAAGCATACATTTATTAGTTTCCATGAACTGACTTGTTTTTTTTTTTTTTTAAATGTAATCTATTAACTTAATTTCTTACGGTTGAACAACCTCTGTAAATTCCCAATATCTGAGAAACACTTATGTAAGCTCATTTTAACTCACTGATTTGTTCTGAAAAGAACAGTACACATCATGTGAATCTGGAAAGGTTTTCCAACATTCGTGGAAATCCACGGATAATTTTTGGCATTTTAATGCCATTTCAAGGAAGCGTTCAGGCCTGTAAGGGTTTAGTGGTCCGGGTTGCAAATCCTGGTTATTGTGCAGGATTGTGACCATGGTTTTAGTGGCCAGATCGTACCTTCTTCTTCTGGTCAACCAGAAGCTCGTACTCCAGACGGGCTTTCTTAGCCTCCCAGTTTGCTGGCAGCTTCAGCCGCTTGTCTTCCTCCACCACCTCCTGATGATTCAGCTTCCTGGCTTCATTCTGTGAACACCAAACAATCTCGTGTAATTCTGATGACGTCACAACTCAAATCTTCAGTCGGGTGACGTCACACTGCGGTGATTTGGATAAGGATACATCGAATATGACAGCAACATAAGAATTATCGACTATTCATCTGCGTCCAGTCTCTAATCTAATTCGAGAATAGCAAAAGAAAAACTGTACCCTTTTGAAATGCAGCTCTCTGAATTTCCGGAGTCTCTCTTCCCTCTTCTGTGCTGCCGGAGTCTCCGCGGCTTCTTCTTCACAAATTGGATCAACAACCTAAGAGAACAACGAAGAAAAAGTACTCAATTGTAATGCTGAACACTATAAGTGGACGTATATTCCGACGATTAGCAATAGCATCGCTAGCCAGCATAAATACAACAGGCACAAGACCACTCGCCGTTGGAAAACAACCAAGTTATTGTAGCTCACACGGGTGACCCAGTTTAAACAGGATAAAGTTGTACGGATTAATTTAAAATACAACTAAAAACATTTAGAAGATGAAACGTTGTTTACCTCTGCGCCAGACGCCATGTTGTTCATCCAAAACAGGAAGTGCGTCACCGCGTTACGGTTCGACTTCAAGCAAATGGACAAATTAGTTCCGCTTTCTCGACAAACTCGTCTTTTGCGTGCAACGGATTGCGTGGAATTCTTTAGTTGCTGCATTGGAAACAGTAATAAAAACAAACAGTTGAAAACAAGTCATACTAAATAAGATTGTTCCTTTTTTTCGCCGGTTATTTATCACTTTTGAAATGACGTGTCTTAGTCCCGAATGAAAGACTGTGGCGTCGGTCCATCTCCATGGCGACGCTGATTCCTTTTGCGAAAAATGTTCATCATATGAATAATGAAAAAATCAAAGCTTGATTTTAAAACTTTTATTATATCCTCAGCTCAATAACACTTTAATTATATCCTCATTCCTCAAAAACATTTAGCAACAAAAAAGATTTCCATTGTGTCATTATTAAATTAGTAAATTACAACTTATTAATAGATAAAATCTGAAGGATAATTGATACATTAAATATATATAATGCCAATTATTTTATTATTATACATTTAAGAATTTTCACATAATAACTTAAACTTCACAAACAATCTGATGGAATATGCTACTGGACTAGAAAAGACCTGCAAGATGGGAAAAGAAAAACTTTACAACCAGGGTAAAGGATCTGCATAGAAAACCATTTAAATTCAGTTAACTGTAAAAGTTTTCTATTGTGAAAGCTTGCATGCAAACAGCCATTAGTTGAAATCTCATTTATGACTTGTGAACAGTTTTTTATCCAATTTTGAAGCAGAAGTTGTTTTGCGCTCAAGATGGCTGTCGACTAAACTTTTTTGCCTAAAAACTACACTTTAGTAAAAGTACGGCTAGCTTACTGTAAAGTTACAGTCATCCAGTACCTTCAGCATCCTGCAGATGGCGATATCACCTCGTCCGCCCAAGAAATGAACCGCAATAGAAAAAGATGTCGACTTGTCGCGCAAAATCACAATGTAACAAGTAACGGTAAGTGGTCAACACAAATGTAGTGGAGTAAAGAGTACAGGTACTCAATCACAAAGGTAGTCAAGTAGAGATAAAAGTTGCTTATATTTTTTATTTGACTCACTACAAATTCACAAGTACAAAGTAGTCAAAAATACTTCAACAAGTCAATTTATTGTTACACCATGGGTCAAAATGCAGATGCAAAGAGGGGTAAGAACAGAATAACACATTACAATTAGTATGACTGAAGTTTAATGTAACTGGGCACCTTTTCTGATTAGGATTTTATTAGGTTCTAGACCAGGAGTGGGCAAACCTTTTGATTCGTTTTTACAAAGGGGCGGGATCTGGAGCAGATGGGAGAAACACACATATCTTGGGTTATAAAGGAAATATGTGCTTTAATTCCAAATGATAATGAAGAAAATTTAAAATACCCAAAAACAAAATATTTTACTTTGGGGGAAAAAAATCTGACTTTAATTACATTTTTACAAGTTAAAACGTTTAACGGGCCGCATGTGGCCCCTGGGCCTTAGTTTGCCCATGCCTGTTCAAGACTCTAGACTTTTATTTTGCCACAGTCATTTATATAGGCTTTATATGAGATTTGATATGAGATTCTGAGGTTTACAATCTAGACTTAAACTGAATTACTAAATCTTTCTTTAGTCTTAAATATTTTAGGTATCAATAACTGACCTAGCCTGAATCGCATTGGCTTGAAATTGGAATCTTAAATTGAGTGCGGCATTTGACAGCAAACCAGTGTATTGTACTTTTTTGTATTCATATCGCATTTTATGTTATTAAGTTTTACATTGTATTTTGTTTCTTTGTGAAAAGAAGATGAGCGATTGTTAAAAAACATTACATTACAACAAACATTAAAAAACATATATATATATATATTGTGGCGATCTTTGTGGGTTGATGAGACGTATAGCCGTGCGCAGCAGTCAGGAGAGAGGAGTCTGACACTCCGCACGACTACGAACATCAGTAAGAACAGACACACAACTTGGGTGAAGTGGTGATATTTATTAAAGCCCTGCTTTAACACCCTCCACACACACACACACTTAACTTTCAACACACAAAACACTGCTGGGCCATTATGACGGCTACACTCTTCACTCCTGGTAAGTTTTCAACAACAGTCAAACGATAAACAAACACAAACTTACCCTAAACTACAACACAACCATGCAAAAAGAACCACACGAGAACACGTATTTACAATGAAAATAACATTTAAAAACACAAACAATCGGACTCTCACACGGCATTGTGGGAAACACGATGACGTCATCAGTGTTGGGAGTAACGCGTTACAAAAGTAACATATTACACTAATATATTACTTTTTGCTGTAACGCGGTAGTGTAACTTATTACTTTTAGTATTTTCAGTAATATATTACTCGTTACATGCAAGTAACGCTTGCGTTACATCAAATCTTTCACTTTCAAGACAGTAAATCAAACATTTAACATTTCATGTTCGCAA
>MU204446.1:973481-1002732 GCA_017309775.1 Paedocypris sp. Pulau Singkep
CAGGTGTGCAGCGATTGGCTGTGCTCTGAGCTAGCGGCTGACGGCTGTGGCTCTGATTAGCGGCTGTGTTCGGGCCAGTCGCGCACTCGCGGCACATTTGAACATTCAATAAACAACAGCCGGTGGTACATTCGCGAGATGGTCTCATGCGCATTGTTTCAGTTTTGTAAAAACAAGAACATTGTCAAATCAATATCTAAAACTAAGACCAAGTTTTAGATCCGTTATTTAAGGAACTGTCGAACTTGCTCAGACGCAGTGCTGCATTTTTGAACCGCTCACTATGTTATTCTTTCCTCTTATTAACAAAAAAACGCTCAAAAAATTCTGAAGTCTTTGCATCTTTGCACACTCACTTTCTGAACTGAAGTTCTACTACTACTAGTTGGGAAGGAGAACCTGTCAGAAGAATATTGCTTTACTCCAACTTTGAGCATGAGTCCAACATAGAGCATATGACACATATTTCATATAACAGATATTTCTGTGATGAAAAAATATGATTCAACAAATGTTGTAGACATGGAGAGTTTACTGTCATGATGCCCACTCCCCCTGACACTGATTGGCAGGTTCTGTGACCTATGACCCCTTTCAGTCTGACCTTGCGAAGCCAGTTTGCAAATTGAAGTAAAATGGATTAAAAAGACTCTTTTGTAACATATTTCATCATTAAATATTAATCAGTATAATACTTCTACTGCCCATTGTTGTGTAACTAAACAGAGAATTCAGGTCAAAAAATGAATCTAGACGGGATAATAAAGCAGACAGTTTATTCACTCGTGTGTTGCGGAAGTACAATCAAAATCAGTCATACGGAGACACAAACATCCAGAACGTTTCGGTTCTGATCAAGCATAATTAAAATCTCTTTAAGGGGATGTAATTAACCCGGGTTTACACTGTTAGACTGATTTCCAGATCACAAACCACAACAAAGACCTGATTTTCTAAGTTCTGTAGACCAGATGGAAGAGGAAAGAGAAGGCACACCACCTTCAAACAAACGGCATTTACGGAAAAAAAAAAAACGGAAAAATAATACCAACTACCAAATACCATTAATTTAAAAATGTATTTACCTCCCAGTAGAGGTTGTGTTATTATTAGAATAAGACGTCACAGCTTCATGTGAGTTCAGTGAAGCTAATCCAAAAATCTGCAACAATCACTACGTTATGATGAGCAAAGCTTACTAGCTTACTAGACTATATCTTAACTTAGCTGACAGATCTAAATTTAAGGCGAAAGGAGATAAAGAATAGGGAGGTTGAAACAGTGATTTAGGAACCAGACACACAGCTCGTGTAGAATCCGAGTCACATGCTCATCCCGTGTAAGCGATCTGGTTGCCCTGGGCCGCGTTCAACGTCAAATCTTACGAAACCTGTTTGATTGGACGTAGTTTCTCCGGACTGATTTTCTGCCCACCAATCGTCCTCATATCTCAGTGACCTACGTGAGACCATGTCACGCAAGACTATTCAGTTCTAGAGATTCTAATAAAAGGCCGGCTTGTACGAGTAGTTACTAACAAAAACCCACAGATAGAAGAATGCTAATCGATGGAACAGTTTACGTACATCCCTGCCGAGGAAAACACAACAACCAGTACTACTATTACTACTACTATTAAGGACTGTATTTATGTGATTATAAGCAGCCCTTTATTTTCGAATTTTACACGTTCAAAACTTGGGGGGTGCTTATATTCTATCAATCTACTACAAGTATCCACTCATTCTTTTATCTATTTACCATTTTTTTTACCCTTTTAACTAATTACCACTTGCATAATTACACACCTACCCTTTTGTTTATTTATTTATTTACTTACGACCTAACAGCTCACTTAACTAATGTTCACCTTTTCAACTAACTGATCCTCTTCATACCTCATTACCTACCTGCATTCCTCACTTCCTACCTACACACGTACACTTCCGACCTACTTTGTTACTTACCTAGTACCTACCTAATTATCTACTTCCCTTCCTTTCAACCTTCCTACCCACCTACCTACCAACACACTTGTAAAATCAGACAATCTTAATATTCTTTGCTAAGTTTTGTACAATAGAAAACGTAAAACATCCATTCAACATTTTCTAAACTGCTTTAACGACCTCAAACTTGACTCTACAACTACCCACTATGCCACCCAAATCTTTGCCACCCTTTTGCTCCAGGGAAGCAGCACTAATTTGAATTATGAGATGTGATTTGGACTTTGATCTTATGTAAACTTATATTACCAGCTTAAAAGAGCCGACACAAACTCACAGGAGAACAATACGTTGGACCAGCTTCTTCTTTCCTGGGTTCATTATTCTCTTTTGCGGGGGGATAGAAGCTCTTTTGGTCTGTCAGTCCTTGTTATCAATTTTTAAATAATTTTTCCAATAGCGTCAGTGGTTTTTTTTCAGGTGAAGTGCTTGAAGTGAAGCTAAAACCTGAGTAAGTAGGTAGGTAGGACAGCCGGAGTAGGATTTGAACCTGCAAATTCCAGGACACAAGTTCAATTCCCTATCACGGGACCACAATTACAGGTGAAGACTTGAATACAGACAGATGAGAAACAGGTGGCAACAATCAACTTGATTACACATGAAGACGGGAACAAAGGCTCATGGGAAATGTAGTCCATGGATCAGGCCATGATCGTAACATCTCGGTCCACGAACGCAAAATTAAAAAAGAACATTTGATAAGATAAATAGGATAAGGAAAAGAGATAGAAAGAAGTACTGTACTGCAAGTAGTGTAAAGACTCTTTCAAATTCAAATTTTTTTGCGCAAAAATCAAATGTTTGTGCGATCGCTGTACTGAACTCCCTCTATGGATTCAAGGGAAGCACGGAGGAAAGCAGAAAGCGCGACAATGAATGAAATGAATGAAAATGTGCAGAAATTAATGCAAGAGCGAGGTTTTAAAATAAAATAACCATTGAGCAAAAGAAGGAAATTAAAGAGATAATAAACGCCGCAAGTGAAACGTATTATGCACAAAACGTTATCGACTGACAGTGTAAAAAAAGAATGCTAAAAATATACTAGTACAGGTCTTTTACGTACATTTTGTGTATATGGTTCCGCTTTTTAAAATGTGTTCGTAAAGAAAATAAAATAAAACGTCATTACGGACTAACCGGATTTATGTTGGAAAAAAAAAATCCGACTTTCATTTAATTTTCACAAGTTTGTCGGGCCGGATTTAAACGTTTAACCTTAGTTTGCCCAGGTCTGTTCTAGAATATACTTAATGTATGAATTGTTTCTTTTGTGCTTCAAACTCTGCATGAAATTGCGGGTATAGGGACATTTGACCATGATCACCAATCTGACCTTGTCCATCATTCAGAGAGTAAAGTAGATTTTCTTTCACTCTCTCTCTATCTCTGCCCGTCAATAGGGGGCACAATCTCACTTGGAATCTCAGTTCTATTGAGTAGCTTTGACTGTTTTTGATCTGATAATTCAGACCCTCCCATTTCTCTCTCTGTCTCTCTCTCTCTCTCTCTCTCTCTCTCTCTCATGTTTTCTTATTCTAGGAAGTCTACTTATATTGTTAATTTTTTATTTTCAATTTCAGTCATTTATTTAGTATTTATCTTTTATTCTTTCGCTTTATACATCAGTCACTTTTACTCTTTATTTCACCCTTTGTTTCTTTCTTTTTCTCTCTCTATCTCTCTGCCTCTTTATTTTATTATTTTTCTGTCTCTCTCTCATGCATGTTTTCCTTCTGCTATCTCTCTCTCTCTCTCTCTCTCTCTCTTTCTCTTCATTGTCTCTCCAACTTCTCTCTCTCTCTCTCTCTCTCTCTCTCTCTCTCTTTCTTCACCATCTCTCCAACTTCTCTCTCTCTCTCTCTCTCTTTCTGTTTCTCTCTCTCTCTCTCTCTCTCTCTCTCTCTTCACCATCTCTCCAACGTTTTCTCTCCCTCTCTCTATTTTTCTCAGTTTTTCCTCTCTCTCTTTTTCTCTTCACCGTCTCTCCACCCCCCACCCCTCTCTCTCTCTGTACCCCACATCTTTGTTTACTGTATTTTTTTTTCTGTCTTACAGACTGAACGGCAACGGCATCACATTTTGTCTTTGATTTCATCCGAGTTTTATTCAGCCTGGACCTTCAGCTGGAAATATTTACTCTTGCAGATCCCTTAATCTTTAACAAAAGAGGTTCTCTCTTAGTTCTCACATAAAAAAAAAAACAACAACACAAAAGACAACACAAGAAGAAAAGCTCAGTCAGGACAAGCCAGAGTGGGGCATAAAACGTACATTTAGAGAGCTTTGTTTTTGTCCCTTCTCTTACATTCTTCTCCTTCTCTCCTTCCTCTCTTCCACTATTTCCGAAGATGTTAAATAATGAGTGTGACCCATAAGCGCACAGTGTTACTGGCTCTACTGTCACAGTCACATGATTTTCTTCAAACGCTCCGGAGACGCTCTTTTCAGAAACGCAGACACGTGCCCTTCAGATCCCAGGAACGTCTTCCTGTTTTCTTCCATTTAATGTGCCGTTTATATTTAGTGCTACAATAAGCTGTTTCCTCAACTGTCTGTCCGCATGTCAGTCCATTCTCTGTCTTTTCTAAATATTCATCAATACAACTATTTACTCGTCTATCTTTGGTTACTTTTTTGTTGTTTTTGTTTTGTTACTAATTTTTCTTGACATCAATTCACTCATTTATTTATTTAGCATTATAAATACCTAAACCATCCTTTGTTCCTTATCTTCTTATCATCACAATCTACCATTACTAATATATTTATGTATTTATCAATTTTTTGTCTCGTAATATCCATCTGTTGTTCATGGTTTTTAACCGTCTCTACCATTTTTCATGCTCTCTTTTTAATACGTAATCAATCAATAAATCAATCAATCAATCAATCAATGTATTTATTTATATCTTTATCAACCCACCTACTTCTCCATCCGTCTATCTATTCCCATATCTCTCATCTTATCTATCTATCCGTCTGTCCGTCCATCTGTCTGTCTCACTATCTATCTATCTATCTATCTATCTATCTATCTATCTATCTATCTATCTATCTATCTATCCATCCATCCATCCATCCATCCGTCCGTCCATCCATCCATCCATCCATCCTTCTCTCCGGACTAAGACCCTGATTCACTGTAATTAATTGTACACGTTTATTGAATGTTTCTCGTGACCTGGATGGTTTTATCTCGCACAGACGTTCTGCATGAAAGCTCATTATGAAACCCACTATCACACACAGACACACACAGGACCTCTATGATCCATCTGATTTTACACCATTTATCCGTTTTTGTCAGATATGGAGTCAAAAGTGAACGACTGTCACCAAACAGTTTAATCAAGGGCACAATTCACGTTGGAAAATATCTCTCTCTCTTTCCTCTTGATCTATCTATCTATCTATCTATCTATCTATCTATCTATCTATCTATCTATCTATCTATCTATCTATCTATCTATCTATCTATCTATCTATCTATATATCTATCTATCTATCTATCTATCTATCTATCTATCTATATATATATATATATATGTGTGTCTATTTATCCATCCATCCATCCATCTATCTATCCATCCATCCATCCATCCATCCATCCATCCATCCATCCATCATCTCTCTCACTGTATCCCTCTATTGATGTATTCGTTTCATCAGACTAGATAAATAAAAGAAACATAAAGAGTAATCGCTCAGACTTAAGACCCAGATTCACTGTAATTAATTTACACGTTTAATGTGTTTAATCCAAATTTCCTGGCGACCTGGATGATTTTATCTCGCACAGACGTTCTGCATGAAAGCTCATTATGAAACCCACTGTCTTTTATACACTATCACACACACAGGTCCTCTATGATTAATCTGATTTTACACCATTTATCCGTTTTGTCAGATACGGGGTCATAGATGAACGACTGTCGCCAAACAGTTTAATCAAGGACACAATTCAGGTTGGAAAATATCTCTCTCTCTTTCCTCTTGATCTGTCTGTCTGTATGCAACTATATCGATCAATCTGTCCGTCTGTCTATCTAACCACCCATCCATCCATTTCCCCCTTCATCTATCTATCTATCTATCTATCTATCTATCTATCTATCTATCTATCTATCTATCTATCTATCTATCGCTTTCTTAATATTTCTTTTGTCATTTTATATCTTTCTAATGGTCTATTCTTTTTCTTTTGCATGGTCTAGCTCTTCTCTTTATTTGTTTTTTTATTTATTTTTTATATCTCTACCTTTCTTTTGTCTCTTTCTCTCTATTACTCCTGGTCTAGCTGTCTTATCATTCTCTTCCTCTATCTATTCCTCTCCCTCTCTATCTCTCAATCCTTGTATTAATCATCGAATTCAGTGCAGTCAGCCAAAATTGCCGAGGCCTTGTTGCGTTACTCGTGAACCCCATCAGAAGCTCAAGCTCTTTTTGTCCCGACACGCTGCGTGTATTTCATAACTTTAACCCCCGGAAAAGGTCGAGACCACGTGGAACAAAAGTTTAGTTTTGCATCACAGCCGAGGCAGACGGATAAAGCTCGAAGCCTCCGTCTCTCTGTTTATTTTAACATGCACTTTCTCTGTCTGATCCCTCCACCGAGAGCTGGAAACCATTATGTCATCTCTACAAACGCTCCTGCTCTTTCATCTGTGTGGAAACTTCTGAAGACATTTGTGATTCAGCGTTTGCTGGAGCTGGATCTGAGTTATGGACCGCAGTAAGCAAGCAGCCGTAACTGAGAGAGACGGCAGCTTTTAATGGGGAGATGTTCTTCTGGGACACATTAAGCTGGGCTGGAGTTTGCTGAAGGACCGGCACACGTGTGTATGTGTGTGCGTGTGTGGCTTTTTCGGATGTTCCTGTGCCACGCTGCACTGTGCCAGCTTATGATCTCACTTCCCCTGCTCGGTCACAGCGGTTGAAGATTGGACGGCGTTTGCTGGGACCATTTGTGGGCCAATAGGAAGCCAGAGACTGTGAAGGCCTCCGCTCTTTATGGAGAGCTAGTTTAAACACCAAGTAGGAAGCCAGACGCCAGGCTGCGGTCTGAAACTTCTCCATCCGCAATCCCCTGTTCCCCTCCGTTCCCCCTGTTCAGAGGCATTACTGGAGGTTTGGCTGAACTGGAACACACACAGTCGACGGGAAGGGTTTACAACGGTCAGGCTGAGATCTGAGCCAGGGTTGAAAGTTTCACACACTTTGGAAATGAGTAAATGTGCATAATAAACTTTCAATTACCGTGTTCATGCGAATATAAGCACCCCCCGGATTTTTAAGGCACTAAATTATAATTTTTTTTGTTTCTGGCTAAATTACGTTAATATTCTCTTTAATATTTTAAAAGGAATAAAACAATAATCTATTCTAGCAATCGGAACCACACCTCCCATCATGCTTTGCAGCTTTCAAATATTAATGATTGTTTTTCGTTTAATCTTTTCTCTTCTACTGTTAGTTTGTCTGTGTCTAGTCTTGCAATGTTTCTAATGTTTCTTTATTTCTGCTATTAAGCTAATAAAAACTCATAAGCACGTCTGCCTCCAGAACCATTATTTACAGAAATTGGCGTTTATATTTCCATGAATATTTAAAATCTGCGATTATAAGCACCCCGCAAGTTTTTAAGCTGCAAAAATTCGAAAAAAAAAAACGGGTGCTTATATATGCGTAAATATGATTAAAATACAATTCATGGTACATGCGTAATTTGTTAAAAGTTAGTGCCCCCCTCTATAACACTTACAAACATTTGCACCTTAGAGGATAAGAAAGACTGTATCGCACTCCATGTGAGTTTAGGGACTTTTACGTTGTGTTTGCGTTTAACGTAATCATGGCTCAGCGACAGGTTTCCGAACTTGTGTTTCAAGGTGATAGAAATGTGTATTTTTCTGGTAATACTCGTGGCGGAGGCATGTGTGTTTACATCAACTTTGTGCTTAGGTTCTGCTCAACCGTTTGTGACCCATTTATCCACCAAAGGAAATCCACCTCCGTTTTCATCATTGGAGCGCTAATGCTAGAGAAATGTTCAATGAACTCTTCAGGAAGACCATCAGGAAGTTTTATTGAAGTGAAAAAAATGTTTCACGGATACTTTTCTTCTCTGTATATGGAACACTTTTTCATGTATAGTCCTTTATTGATGACACGGACCTAGAGATTGCTGTTGCATATCTTTGTTTTTAGCTCGTTTTCTCATTTTTGTTCCTTTTTCTAAATAGTAGCTTTATGGATTCGAATCAACAGACAAGTCTTAGTTTAGTGCGGCCGCCGGCTTTTTTGAGAAACCTGAATTTCCTTGTGCGACGCTATCCCACCTCGGTTTTCCACTTTTCTCACACCTTCTGTGCTCGAGTCCTTCAGTAAACACAAACAGGGGCGCCAGAGCGGTATTTTTTCTTTCTCGTGCCGCCCCCAACGTGACATGAAAAAATGGTGCTCTGGGTGAGTACCAGGGGGAGCCACACCCCATCAAATTTGACAACCATCGTCAAAATGGCGCGGAACTCTGACCTCAGGACACGACAGTAACTCTGATAATTGAGACTATTGATTGACTAACAATGGCAGCCAACAGACACTCTCTGAGTCTGTAGCATGTGGCCAGAGCTTAACTCCTCATCTTCTGGATCCTTAATCCTTAAAGTGGGTTTGGAGGATCCTGTCTGTGGCCATTCTCGGGCTGAGAGGGATGTTCCTCGACCGCTGCTGTGGCCATTGCGTTTGAAACCCAAAGCCAGTGAGGTCAAGAAAAACTCACGAGAGACAGAGAACGACATCTACATATATAGATAAATACATATATCAGCCATTCAGACGGAGAGATTGCCCAAGTACAGGATTTTGAAAAGATCACACTTTCTGAAAGATCAAGTTAAAGCACTTTCAGGGTTCATGTTTTGAAGTTCAAGTTTTTTCCAGCACCAATGCAGTTGTGGTAAAACTTATATTTAAAACTATGCCTAAATCAAAATTAAACGTTTAGGGAAAATGTAAAGTTCAATAAAACATCAGGTTTTAGCGGTTACTAAGTTTGGTCTACAGAAAGCTGTAGACATCAGTAGTAGAACTTCTGCAGAACATTGTTTAAAGTATACAAGGACATATTATCAAGTCTAATTTTAAAAAGGTGTCTGACATGAAAAAGAAACAAAAAAAAAATTGATTTTTGATATAAAATGAAACTTCAAATACCATAACATGGCTGTCTTCGTTGGTTCCAGTGAGTTAAAATGTTAAATCAGTTAAATCACAATTTTTTGAATGCATGTTTAAATACAAATAAATTCTATTATATGTTAAATACAACATTAAATACTAAATTCTGAAAAATTACCCCTGGGGCCTTGGTAAAATGATCAAACGAATCAAAACAAAAAGTTTGGAGGCCACTGCGTTAATGCATTAACTTTTATGTGCATTGATATTGAAAATACATAGGAAATGTCGCCACCTCACGTGAGCACGTCTGTCTGCTAAATCTGAACACATCTCAAGTTGATTAAAGTTTAGTAGGAACATGGCGTCGAAATATCGTACGACCAAAACGTTATTACTTGTGGAACGAATCAGTGTTTTCAGGTCCAGGATTTATCCGCATTCCACAGAATAATTACATTTTGAAGCACTTCGTTTAACAAAGCCTTGAAAACACATTCAAGCATTTTCAAATATGTCATGAACCCGAAGTAACCCTGCAAGTATGACACATTATCTCCATTCATTTTCAAACTGTTGAGTGTTTCAGTGGGAGTTGTTTCATATACTTGATAGTCTTTAGTGTATTATAAAGTATACTGTGTATATTTACAACAAACTTTATTAATCGTCCTCATCAAGCAGATCAACTGATGTGTGGTAGCAAATGAAGATCGTGAGAAGCTTTATAGAAGCATGACTTGTGATTTCAGGCCTTGTGGTTGAATGCGTTGGTCTGGATCAAAGTTCACCGTAAAGCTGTTAGATGAGGTTTTCAGAGCTCTGTGCTGAAAAATTAATTTACTAAGCCATGACTTTATAATGCATGGATTTGGGCTGAATCAAAGTGAACAAAAAAAAACGTTTTATTCCCAAACAATCCTTCACCACTCAAACAGCCTCCAGTATTGTCACCAAATCCTTTTTCCCTTGTGATTTCCTTGGTTTGATGCATTAAGAGACTGTGTTCACTGGGAATGGCAATAGTGTGAACACTCAAATATAAGTTTTCCGGTTGTAAAGTTTTATTCTTTTTTTTTTTTTTTAGCCTCTTTGGGAAAGAATGCATAAAATTGATTGGGACAAATGACAGAAATGATATTCATACTATTCTGAAACATTTCCAAAAACCAAACAGGATTCTCAGTGTTTCTGCATGAATGTCGTAAAGTTTCTCACGATTCGTTAAACAAAACATTTCTTAAATACTGATTCAGTTTGCTTGATCATCATGCGGCGCTGTAGAGTCAAATTTGAGTAGAAAAGAGTAAACAAATGATGTTGTATATACAGTATACACATCTATTATTAATTTAAATAGAACATATTGTTACGGCAAAAATGTGCCTGAGGCCCTAACCCACCAAATCCAGAAACTGGAGAAAGGACTGGACATTGGTCAATCGTCTCTTCCCATCCAGCCCGGGGAGGAGTCTCAGGAGTCAACTACAATTACACATTTCAATTATCCAATAAACAAGAAGATATAGCTGGGGTCGACAATATAAATGGCCCGGTGGCCCGGACGCACTTTTAAAACCAACCGGGCCACCAGATCAGTCCAACTGCTGCAGTAGAAATGACTCGATAAAAAATTTCGAGATTAACGAGAATAAACGAGATTAAATAAAGCAGCGCGGGTAAAAAAAAGGCGGCAACCGCTAAGCGATAATTTGTTAAAAGATACGTTTGTTAAATCACGAAATGCTAACCCGGCTTTCTTTACGCTTTTCACGACTGTGCAATAACGACACACTTTATTATTAAACCATAATACAATACTGCTACAGATATAAAACAATACTACAGATACTGCTATCATGAATATTACACGAAGAACAGAGTATCTGACGCGTGATGTCCATCACATTCAGACGCAGCCTCATCACAGGAAGTGAACCTTTTGTCCAAGATTTCAAACGTCTAAACACATGTTTTAAATAATTAGTTTGATGATCTTTAATAAAAATATCCAGACATTTTGGGAGTTAGTTTAAATTAAATGATAAATTGAAATATATATTCACTATGACACTTTGATTAAGTCACTGCTGTGATGCTGCTCTTTTTAAATGTAACATGTTACATCATTTGCACTTGGACAATAAATGTTCTTTTATTATTGATGTTTTTCAACTGATACTGATTAATTCTGAACAGAGCAAACCAGACACTGCAGGGGAACTATATGACAAAACCGCCGAAAACACTTAAAAATTGCAAACTTTTTAAGATTGGTTGCAGAATAATTTGTGCATCATGGGTTCGATTTCCAGTAAAAACTGTACAATTATTACAAATTTTAACACATTTTAATGACATGAATGTTGCTTTGGATAGAAGCATCTAACTGACAGTATAAAGTAAAAAACAAAACAAAAAAGTGCGGTATTGGGGAATTGCACTTGTTCTGTTTTTGTTTAGTTTTTCTGCACTTTGCACTAAACCTACATTAAACAAATGATTTTCAAGTTGTTCAAGCAAACAGTTATTTATTTCTTTTGTGATTATTGGGATCAATACACAACGCGTCGACCTGGGCCAGTGGTTTTGATAGTCGGGCCAGTGGAAAATTTCCCTTTTTGTCTAATTCTTTCGAGAATTTAGCAGGAAAGGGTCATTTGTTGCTGTCTAGTCTGGAGAGACACAGGTGGGTGTAAGGAACTAATAATTGGGCAAAATGTACTTCACGTTTATTTAAATGTTTTGCTTTAAAATTTTTAAATTAAACCTGGAGATTGCCAAAAGACTTGTCCTACAGTCCTAGTAGTCAAAACTAGAGCGTTGGTCAAAACCGACAAGACTAGATATACAAAAAACAGGTCAGAACAAAAAGAACAAGGCAAGGCAATACTCGAACTAGGCTAGGCAAGACACAAAACCTGAACTAGGCAAGGCAAGGTAAACGGCTAGTTGCCAGGCAACAACATCTGACATATAGGCAGAGAAACAGGTGAAGAGCTGGAGCAAAAATACAAGACCTGATCGCACAAATAAATACAAAATGATGAACAGCTGGGCAGGGAAGCAGAACAAAACGGTTGCCCCGCGAACCCGGAAGTAAACGAGCCCCAATGTTTCCAAAATAATAGTTCGATTCGGCTAGAAGCTAGAGTCTGCGACGGTCTTTCTTCAAAATAAAGGTTTGCCCTGGCAATGAGTCAGAGTTCGTGACATGAGCAGTAAAAACAAATACCGTATTTTCTGGACTATAAGCCGCTACTTTTTTCATAGGTTTTGAACCAGGCGGCTTATACAATTTTTTGATAATGAGTATAAATACGTTAAATGCCGTTTATTTTCTCTTTTTTTCTGTCCCGTTTTAATAAGCAAAGTTGCTGCCGTGTTAAAATGCAGGTTTTGGAAAAGATCTATTTAGTTACATACATGTACATTTACAATTCAAAATCGTTCATAGAGCGGATGCGGCTTATATACAGGTGTGGCTTATAGTCCAGAAAATACGGTAGTAATATAAAATTTTGGAATATAAAGGAGGATATAGAAAACAATGCTAATCCAACGACGTCAGAATACCATTATCTATGAAAGTAAAGGCCCTGAAAGATGGAGGCTGGATCCCGACACTCCATAAATCAGATGTCTTGCGTAATAAACTTGGCGTTGTGGCTGTCGGCCTGTGCGTTGAGGGTATAATCTATATAGTTTTGGTGTGTATTCCGGCCAGTTCTTACTGTCGTTTGGCTCTTTTCTTAAGCGTTCACAGTTGACTGGTGATGTGTTACCGCACTCTGACAGTAAAACCCCTGCCAGCTCCTGTGGTTTCCATAAACACAACTACCTCCAGTCTTTATATCTTATTAGAGGCAGTGAATTTAGCCGGCTGAACCCTAGAGTGAGTGCAGGAACAGAAAAGGCAGACTGATAAACAGAAGAGTGTGAAGACTGGAGATCAGAGATTTGGAATCTGGAAACTTGTCCAGAGGTGCGAGAGTGTGACTGTGTGTTCTGATCTGTGATTGGTGGGCCACCAATCCAGGGTGTGTCTTGCCTTCAGTTACTGGGATACAGAAATGAACATGAAGTCAAATAAATTGCATAGATCTTATGTTTGCAAAACAAATCCGACTTATTTACAGAGTGATTGTGAAAAAGAGAAAGAAAAAAATTGCAATGGCTGAAACCATGCAGCAGTTACTTATGTGAGAGAATAGATGTGCTGGAGAGACAAGAATTACATTGATTGCACATCTGAACAGTAAAAAAATAAGACCTTATTCTCCACTTAGGAAATCAACAACAAGGTGTAACCATAAAATTTGGAAAAAAATGTGGTGGGAGTGTATTTATATTGCAAATTCGGCGAACCTCAAACCTCATTGGTTCAAGACCAATATGCGTAATTATTAATGATTAATCTGGTCCACAGCGATACAGAGTACATTAGTGGTGGCTACAGCTAGGATTTTTGAAGTGTTGTTTTTCATTTCTTTGCATAATCTCTGATTTAAACCACTCTGCAATTGATCTCCATTGAATGAGTCCAATATCTAATGCTGTTTGCTAATGTCTTAGTTGTAATGAACTGCTAATGAAAACTTCACGTTTATGGTTCTATGAACGTATTGCCCAGCCACTTTTGAGACCAGCTCAAAGACAACAGCTATGCGAAGTTTAATGGTTGTTAGGGTTCTATATGACCAACACTTCTTGTGTAGAACGCTTCTGACGGACACTCCGGATTTAGGTTTTATCTGACAAACATTCCAGACTTCAAATATTTCTGACAGACTCTCCTAATTCAGGTTACGTTGAACAGACATTTCAGATATTTCTGACGTACTTCATTAGTTTAGGTTATAAATAACACTCTTGGTTTATTTCTGATAACTGTCACTGAGATAATCACATCATGGAGGCTCCTAGCTCCTAGTTCAGGAACAGATACTCCTGGTTTGTAATGTTTCGGATGGACACTTCTGGTTCAGGACATATCTAATGGACATTCCTGGTTTAGGATATTTCTGACGAACACTCCTAGTTCAGGTTAAGACGAGCAGACACTTCTGGTTTAGAATACCGTATTTACACGAATAAAGGCACCCATTTTTTTCCAATTTTAGCGTCTCAAAAACTTGTAAAAGTTAAGTTTGTTAAATAAAGAAAACGTTTTAAAATTAAATACAACATTTACGTTATTTGGCCAGATTGTTTTAAAATTTTGTGCCTGAAAAAGGCACAAAAAAAACCAGGGGGGTGCTTAATTTCGAGTAAATATGGTATTTATGACCATCCTCACTGGTTTGGAATATATCTGATGGACGTTTAGTTTCGGGACAGATCTTTGGGACACTCCGGTTTAGGTTATTCTTTATAAACTCTCCTTATTCGAGTTATAACTGACAGACACTAGTTCCAGATGTTTTTATTTCAACCCATAAAACTAAAAAGAGACATCTGAGCTGTAGTGTGTGTGAATCTCTGATGAAGTGATGGAGCTGATGGATGTAGATACAGACACCCACCGAGCTTCTGCTACTGTGGTTGGTTGCATTACTGAAAGAACTGGAAGTGGCTTTGTGGCTTTACTGGTGTTTACTGCCATCAATGCTTTTGTGATTGTTTGTGCTTAAGGAAGGGTGGAGTGTACGGTAAATGCCTCCTGTTGGGCCGCCGCAACTCTGGAAGCTGTGGCCACAATTAAAGATCAGCTACATTTCTGTTTTGGAGATATGTACTGTTGATATGCTTCAAAGTCTTTCAAATTCTGATATTGATACACACATATCACACAAAACGAAACCACAACGGATAATTATCAAAATATAATATAGGTAAATTCTGCAGTGAAAAACTAAAATAGTACCCATGTGATGTCATAAAGAACATGAGAACGTTGCACAATATGGGACAAAATTGGGTCTTACACTCGGCCTTTATTGGACAGCTTTGCTCAAGATCAGTTGCACAAATGTCCCACTCAGCAAATCCAATCAAAACTTTTTGGAACTAGTCTAAATCCAACAAAGGTTTCCCCCAGGGTTCACTTTTAGGTCCTCTTATTTTTTCATTTACAATTGAAATTGAGGTTCCCACTTTAATAATATTTATACTCTCCATTTTAAACTCATAATATTAACTTAATATCACAGGAGTTCTTCCGCTCTAGTAATTTCATGTATAGATGTTTGTATAAAGTCCATTGTGTGACCTTAGAACTGGCATTGATACTAGTCAATCATTAATACACAATTGACGGTCAATTTAGGTTTATTTCACACTTTGGATTCAATATTTGAAAGAAACCATTTAGTTTGGCAAAAATCTGATTTTTTTTTTTCATGGACGTGAACAGAGTAAGAAATTAAACGTTATCTGAAACGGCTCTTGACTTTTCATATTAAATATTCCCATTGTACTAATAGCTGCTCGATAAATGGCGAAACCAATGAGCTTAAAATTTTACACTGCTTTTCCCACCATGTGTTTTTCCTCCTCCTTTTATCAGATGTTGCAGACGCTTTTGATGGTGTCACTGTTGCTCGTGAGTCTGGCCATAACATCGTAATCTACGACAATTAGAACATTGCAAATACATTTTTGGGCACAAAAGAGACATCGCACTGGCGAAAAAACGATGGCTTTGGACTTTCCCCAAATACAAATAGACTAATAATTCCCAAGATAGCGTCTGAATACGAAAGGTCGGTCTATAGTTCACCTTTCCGGTCAGGCTGGTGTATGTGCACGGACCCTCAATCTCTCAGCGTGGACACATAATCATTGTCTGCGAGGAGAGGGGCTACCTGGGTAATGTGTTTAACAGCGATGATCCTGTTTAACTGCAGCTTCTGTTTGAACATGAGAAACTGCCTGATGGTCTGAATCAATTTCCTCACGGCTAAATTACTCCCTCACCGGCTTAGAGTTTCACCTAAATGGCCAAACCTTAAAACACTAATACTACTGCTATTAAATTAGAGCCTCGATCATATAGTTCAAGTTATGCCTAATGCTGTTTGTGTTATTTATTGATGCACTGAGGGAGGCCGAGAGACTCCGTGTCCTCCTGTGTTTTGTACTTAAAGAATTGCAGCTTCTCTCTGTGTGTATATAAAAGAATTGATGAATAGTGGAGGGCGAGTGTGTGTCTCTTCGTACACACTGTTGCACAGGAAGCAAAGGTTGAGACGGAAAAAGACATGAAAACATTTTTAATAGTCACTATATTGTTTATTTAACAAAGTCTATTTTTTTCAATATAAATCCTGGTAGTGTTCTATCCTTTCATAATGAGTCCAACCATCTGTAAAGTCCATCCATCCATTTGTCTATTGATTCCATCACTTTTCCATCTATCCCTCCATTAATCCATCCATCCATTGAACCAACCAGCCCCCATCAAGTCCCACTTATTCATCTATCCACCCAACCACCCACCAACCCATCTAACTATCCATCCATCCATCCATCCATCCACCCATCTATCCATATATCCATATCCTTTCACTCTCAAATATTCTTACATCCAATAATTCATTCATTAATTCTTCCATTTGTTAGTTGGTTCATTCACATACGCCTGTTTGTCTATTTATTCCTCCATCCACCCATCCATTCATCCACAAATCTTTCCATCCTTAAATCCATTCATCCATTTATTCAGTGTTTGTCAGGGAGCCTAATTTCCTTTATCGTACGGGTCTGGAGACTAGATCAGATTAGATTACACCGGATCAGAAGTGTCTCGGTCTTGGTCTGATGAGTTGTGTTGAGCTGGTGGTTAGTGTGTGTTTGTGCGGATCTGCCCGGCTCTCACTGGGGCGATTGGGATTGGTGAGGGCTGCCTCAGCGCTGGGTATGGATTTGTGGCCAATGTAGGCACTCGGTCGACCATCTGACCAGGCCGCACATCAACAACACAGGCCTGCCGTCCTAACCAGACCAACGTAGAGTAAATAAGCCCGGGTATTCATGCACAATTATTTACTACTTTTAATGAATGAAGTGGGTTTTTTTTTTGAGAGTTGGATTGGCTTTGGATGCTCAGTATCAGGAGTGGAAAGTCGAGACTCAAGTTGAAGTCTATCTGAGCAAAGTTGGCATGCCCTTGTCAGTCTTGTGTGGGTTTCCTCTGGGTCTCCTGGGTCGAACGGTTCATTCAGGAGAATTTGAGACTAAATGTCAATAGGTGTGAGTGAGAGTGTGAATGTGTGTGTCCTGCTATGTGATTGGTCGACCACCAATCCAGGGTTTGTATCCGTCCAAGGGTTGCTGTGATTGGCTCAAGGTCCTCGTGATTCAAATATGCTAAAGTAGTTCAGACATTTGAGGCATGTGCTTTTAGCTGAATTGTAAGAAACTCTAAAATCTAGAGAATCTAATAAAGTTCTGGTGAGATTAAACATCTAATGAAGACAAACAAACAGACAGTTAAAATGAATCATTCAAAAACAACAATTTATTTGTCACAGCTTGATATAAGTCGCTCTTGATAGTAAAATTTGCGCCCATTTTTGCATATTACAATCAGGAGCAATCCCTAACAAACGAAACACGTTGTCCTTATGCAGCGGTGCGCGTGTGTGTCTTTAAATAATGGTTCCAGAGGCAAATGTGCATATAAGCTTTTGTTGGCTCAATAACATAAATAAAGAAACATTAGACACGCTGCAACATTTAACAGGGACAAAATAACACTTGAAACAATTAATATTAAACAAAATACTGTACATGCATGTATTTAACAACAAACAGAGACTACAAACCACATTCGGGTAGCTTAGCGCTAACGGCTACAAACACATAAAGAGAACAGTCAAAAAGGAAGAACACGGGCAAGGAGTAAACAACACAAACACAAACAACAGACACAATCAAAACACTTGGTCCGCTGCACAGCGTGTAAAAATCCTTCGCTACAATTCTCTTCCTCGAAAGTGTCGGATGAACAGACAGCTTGAAAGGCTCTTGGGATTGCCTGAGAATTCTGGGAGACGAAGTTCTGATCACTAAAATTTTGACTTTTTTTTCTATTATTCGAGTAAACAGTATTGAAACGGTACTCAAGTTAGGTTTGTTAGGCTTTGGCATTTTCATTTTATCTGTGAAAAGATTAAACTGAACGCTGGTTAAAATGGTCCAGTCACTTCATGGGGAAAAATCACATTGGGAGAAAGCTTTATTGGGAGGTCCAAATCATGTCTCATCAAATTTTTGGCGCCTTATTGGGGCAAAATGGTTGAGTCGCAATTAACAGGAGTATTGGGGGTATTCTCTATCTGTAATTGTTGGAAATGTATTAACCAGTGGACTAATTTAGTATTACTCAAAGACCAAACTAATATTAATTTAAGAGCCACAAAGGCATGAAAATGTGAATCAAACTCCTTGGTCACACAAATGTCCTCTGACAGCTCGTCAGGCGTAAAGAGGGTTTTGAGTATCACCGCGGCCGGAAACACACCTCGCCTTCCCGCTCGCCTCTGCCTTTGCTGGATGGGCTAAAGTGACATCAATGGGCCCGGGCTGACAAAACAAGGCGAGCGCAGGGACCACTTTTCCGCCTTTTCATCGGCGAAGCTGTCGCCTCGAGTTTCAGCATCTCCTCCATCCCAATAGCGCGCCGCGGATCGCTGCGATCAGGCTGTGGGCTTTGGGTTTCGTCTCTGGGAAAAGGTCACGTGATTTACTGTTGCTCTCGTCGTGGGCTACAAGTGGTCGGGATAAGATGACTGCGAGACGACGTGTGGGTTATATATGGAGCAGAATCTCTGACAGACACCGTCACCGTATATCACACATACGGTTTCATCAGATATGTCTCACGGACTTCTGCTGTATATCACGTTGATGTCTGGTGATTAATGACTTAATTTTATTTTTATATTTTATATGTATAGTTAGTTGTTCAAACAGCTAACCCTAACACCTATCCTTACACCCTAATCCTTAAGCTCTAACCCTAACTCCTAACCCCTACCCTGAATGTATGTGATTGTGCAATATGTTTCCGGTGCATGTGCAATACCTGTACACTGTGCAAATGTACATGTGTGTAAATATTTTATCCTAACCCTAAGCCCTAACCCCTATCCTAACCAATAACCCTAAACCCCAACCCTAACCCCTATCCTAACCCTACGCCCTAACCCCTTTCCTAACCATAAGTCCTAACCCATAACCCTAAACCCCAACCCTAACCCCTATCCTAACCATAAGCCCTAACCCCTATCCTAACCCTAACCCTAAGCCCTAACCCCTATCCTAACCCTAAGCTCTAACCCTAACCCCTATCCTAACCCTAAGCCCTAACCCTAAGCCCTAAGCCCTAACCACAAGCCCTAAGCCCTAACCCTAAACCCCAACCTTAACCCCTAACCCCTATCCCTATCCCTATTCCTAACCCTAACCCCTATCCCTAACACTAACCCTAACCCATAAACCTATTCCTAAACCTAAACAATTTATAAAACAAACCAAATTATCCAAATAGTTCTCTTGCCCAATTTTCCGAAGAGACACTTTCGAATTGTTCACTTTTGAAGTTGTTCACATTTGTTTTTCACATACTGAATACACAGATCTGAATGCGTGTTAAAGGTCAAAGTCCACGTTTGTGCTCCCTTTCACTTTTTCTCTTTCTCTCTTTCCTCTTTGCATTCCTTCACATTGATCTCGAACAGATTCGTTACAGATTCCAGTTACAATACGTCTCATTGATCCGCACGTCTCCTCTAATTAGCCGTTTGATTTAACACTTACGCCGGAGATGCACATTCAGAATAAATCTTTCTCAGGAGGGGAGTTTTATCCGTCTGTTTCTTTGTCTCTTGTTCTATCTGTCTGGCTTCCTAATCTTTATATATCGTCTGTCTGTCTGTCTGTTGTTTGGTCTGCATTGTTTAATTCTGTCATTCTTTTGGCTTGTCTATCTTCATTTGTTCGTTTGTGTCTATCTGTCTGTCTGCCATTGTGACAATCTGTCTGTTGATTTAGTTGTCTGACTTTCTGTCTTTCATCCTGTTTGTCTGATTGTCCATAAGTCTGTCTGTTGTTCTAAAGTTCTCTCAGTCTGATTGTTTGTCAGGTTGTCTGTCGGTCTGCTGTTTGTATCTTTATAGGTCTGTCATTGTGTCTGTCTGCTGTTTGGTCTAACTGTCTGTCTAAGTTTCTGTTGATCTGCCAGTGCGTTTGCATTTCTATATGTCTGTCTTCATGCCATTCTGTGGGTCGGTCTGTCTGACGTACTGTATGTCTGTCAGTCTGTCTAACAATCTGTCTGTCTATAACCCTGTATCTTCTGTTTGTCTATCATTCTGATGGTCTGTCTATCATATTTACTGGTCTATGTGTCTACTATCTGTCTGTCTGCCTGCATGTCGTATGTATATTGATCTCTGTCTTTTTGTAGTTGTCTGTTGTTGTCTGCAGTTATTTCAAACTGTCTGTCTGTCTGTCTGTCTGTCGGCTGTATCTGACAGCACATACATACGTATCTAAGAATGCTTGAACGTCGACTGATCCGCCTTTATATTTTCTGTCAAGCTGACTCATTGATCCCTTCACTAGAACATTTCAGCTCCACCCACCACTGACAACCAATCAAGTAGCTCATCCAATCAAGCCGTCCCATTATCAGTCCTTTCCTCCTACTGAAGATGAACTTCAGCAGACTCCGTATATAACTGTAAACCTCTACTGTTATTTACAGCAGTGGAGTAAAGTACTTTAGCAAATGGACTCTTTACACCTCTGATTTAGGAAAACGTTCTCCACACTCTCGTGTCTGGTGTGACTTATGAATTAAAATGTTATTTGTTTTTTATTGCGATTCCTCCACATTTACTGTGTCTGCGTGTGAGTTCTATCATCATCTTGTTCTCCTGACTCAACTGACCCCCAATGGACATGTAACTAACTTCCCCTGTTTGATCACCATGTTGCACATAAATCCACTTACACTTTTACTCTGCGGTCAAAGTCTGGTTTTTAGATCTAGGTGTTGTAGATCTTGCTTCAGAACTCTGGGTCGGAAAGTTTAGTGTAAATTGGTGTGTCCCACTCTGTCATTGGTTTGCCAACAACTCAGCTTGCTTGTGTGACCCAGAAGTGAAAAAGCAATTCTATAATTGGATGAATTGATATTGAAGTAGATCGTAATTTTTCATTACAGTAATACATAACTGTGCAACTCTAATCATCTACTCATACACTACCGTTCAAAAGTTTGGTGTCAAATCTCCGTATATTTGAAAGAATAGCACTGTTTTTGTCAAAGAAAATAACTTATAAAAACTTAATTTAATTTTGTCAATTAAATTAATCAGAAATACAATCTATGCATTCATATTGTAGTAAAGTACTACTCTAGCTGTAAATAGAATAGTTTTCATAGATTCTGTGTGATTGTGCAATAACTCTCTGATTGTGTAAATATTCTTCTGCGCAATATCAGTATCAAGTGCACGTTCAACATCTGTATACAGGGCAACTCCAGTATACATGTGTGTGTATATTTGTTGCACTTCTTTCTTTTATATGTATTTAAACTGTTTTAATCATAGTACTCTTTAGATTCTACTGTTTTCTATTGTAAAATTCTACTTTAAAATTGAACTGCTGCTGAAACAGTGAAATTTCCTTTTAATAAAATAAAGGAATAAAGGACTTTCAACTCAATCAATTAAATTTAATTATCTGGTTTTTGGTGCATAATCTACATAAGTGTAACGAGGCCCATTTCCAGTAACTGTCACTCCAGTGTTTTAATGCTACAATGTGTTTGCTAATTGTGTCAGAAGGATAATGGAAAACCCTTGTTTGATCATGTCAGCACTGCTGGAAACTGTTTATCTGGTTAAAGAAGCTATAAAACTGACCATCATTTGAGCAGGTTGAGAATCTGGAGCAGCACATGTGTGGGTCAATCAAACGCTCAAAATGGCCAGAAAGAGAGAACTTTCATGAAAATCAACAGTCTATCATTGTTCTTGGAAAATCAAGTGTGACCTTTTCACGAAACACACAAACATGTCTAGGTGACCCCAAACTTTTAAACGGCAGTGTATCTAAGTGTCGACATTATGGAGTGAAGAATAATTCCGTCTGTTGGTGAATAAAGTGTCAACGCAATTAAAAACTTAAAAGAAGGTCTTTTCAAGAAGCATTTTGTCGTCCTAAAATGGAAAGCAGGCCACTTTAGGTCGTCTCACACACACACACACACACACTGAGCAAAGTGTCAGGGCTGGTTTTGGGGGCGCCGCTGTGGTCTGGAGCTGTGAATGGCGGCCTCAGACTCTGAGCACGGGTGGTCCGCACTGCCTGGATGTCAGACTCACTGACGGAGGAGACAGACTTCGATATCCACATTCTGGTGAGCAGACAGAAACTGTGTTAATATTTGTGTCGGCGGCTGGAGAGATCTTTGATATTTAAAGTCTGGTTCTTTTCCCCTCACAGTCCCTCGGAGAGACGGATGGATGGCGCTCGCTACACACACGTGAACAGTGAGGCTGTGCAAATGTTACTTCTCAGAGAGACGGATGAGAACTAAAGGATGAAGCTCCTCCAGAAGAATGATGGTAGAGATTAAAGATGTAAAAGATATGTTCAAGGTTTCCAGGGCATTTTCAACATTTTCCATCTATCTATCTATCTATCTATCTATCTGTCTGTCTGTCTGTCCGTCCGTCCGTCCGTCCGTCCGTTAGTCCATCCATATTTCTTTTTCTTGTTCACACTCTATCTATCTCTCTCTTTCTCATTCTATCACAATCTCAGATTCTCTTTATTTCCCATTTATCTTTTGCAGTAATCTATCCATCCATCCATCCATCCATCCGTTTTTCCATCTCTATCTTTCATTGGTTTTGCCCCCGCCCCTCACTAGTTTTTGCTATATCTCTCTTTTTTTCCATTGTTCTTTTTTTCCTGTTGTTCACTTTAGTTCACTAATCTAGCCGCAGGGGTTGCAAGCTAGTTACTTCTGTGCCGGTCCCAAGCCCGGATAAATAGAGGGTTGCGTCAGGAAGGACATCCGGCGTAAAACTAGTCAAAACCGAACCATGCGAGTCGTTCAAAGAAACGTCATACCGGATCGGTCGAGGCCCGTGTTAACAACGACCGCCACCGGTACTGTTGACTTACAGGGTGGAAATTGGGCTACTGTTGGTCAAAGAAGGAGAGGAGGCAGAAGGGTGCGTGAACAGAGAGAGAAGAGGATGAGAAGGAGCATAGACCTGAGAATAGGGACTCTTAACGTTGGCACAATGACAGGGAAAGGCAGAGAGCTGGCAGACATGATGGAGAGAAGGAAGGTAGATGTACTGTGTGTGCAAGAGACAAGGTGGAAGGGCAGCAAAGCACGTAGTATTGGAGGAGGATACAAACTGTACTACCATGGTGTGGATAGGAAGAGAAACGGGGTAAGAGTAATCCTGAAGAGGCAGCTGGCGAGTAATGTGCTAGAGGTGAAAAGAGTCTCAGACAGGGTGTTGAGCTTAAAGCTGGAAGTTGAAGGGGTGATGGTGAATGTAGTTAGTGGGTATGCTCCACAAGTGGGATGTGAGTTAGAAGAGAAGAAGAGATTCTGGAGTGAGTTTGATGAGGTCATAGAGAGTATTCCCAGAGGGGAGAGACTGGTTGTTGGAGCAGACTTCAATTGCCATGTTGGTGAGGGGAACAGAGGTGATGAGGATGTGATGGGCAGGTTTTGTGTGAAGGAAAGGAATCTAGAAGGACAGATGGTGGTAGACTTTGCTAAGAGGATGAAAATGGCTGTAGTCAACACTTACTTCCAGAAGAGAGAGGAACACAGAGTGACATACAAGAGTGGAGGTAGGAGTACACAGGTGGACTACATCCTATGTAGACGAGGCCATTTGAGAGAGGTCAGTGACTGCAAAGTGGTGGCAGGAGAGAGTGTAGCCAGACAGCACCGCATGGTGGTGTGTACGATGACTCTGATGGTCAGGAGGAAGAAGAATAGAGGGAAGATGGAACAGAAAACCAAGTGGTGGAAGTTAAAGGATAAAGGAGCTTGCAAGGAATTCAGGAGATCAGGAAGGAGATCAGGAAGAGCTGCCTGCTGGGATACTACAGCAAAGGTTATCAGGGAAATAGGTAAGAAGGTGTTGGGTGTTTCATCTGGTAGGAGGATAGAAGATAAGGACACTTGGTGGTGGAATAAGGAAGTACAGGACTGCATGCAGAGGAAGAGGTTGGCAAAGAGGAAGTGGGATCTAGAAAGGACTGAGGAAAGTAGACAGGAGTACAAGGAAGTGCAGCGCAGAGTGAAGAGGGAGGTGGCAAAGGCCAAACAGAAAGCATATGATGAGCTGTATGTAAAACCAGTTTGTTTAACAGGATTCTAGAGAGCGAGAAGATGCCTGAGGAGTGGAGGAAAAGCGTTCTGGTGCCGATTTTCAAAAACAAGGGTGATACGCAGAACTGCAGCAACTACAGGGGAATAAAGCTGATGAGCCACACAATGAAGCGGTGGGAAAGAGTAGTGGAAGCCAGGCTTAGGAGATTTGTGAGCAGCAGTATGGTTTTATGCCCCGTAAGAGCACCACTTTTTTGGTGCCATTTTTGCTTTGAGAATGTTGATGGAAAGGTACAGAGAGGGTCAGAAGGAGCTGCATTGTGTCTTTGTGGATTTAGAAAAGGCATACGACAGGGTGCCGAGGGAGGAGCTGTGGTACTGTATGAGGTTGTCGGGAGTGGCAGAGAAGTACGTCAGAGTAGTCCAGGACATGTACGAGAGGAGTAAGACAATGGTGAGATGTGCTGTGGGCCAGACAGAGGAGTTCAAGGTGGAGGTGGGACTACACCAAGGATCAGCTTTGAGTCCCTTTTTGTTTGCTATGTTGATGGACAGGTTGACAGATGAGGTCAGACAGAAATCTCCCTGGACAATGATGTTTGCAGATGACATTGTAATTTGCAGCGAGAGTAGAGAGCAGCTGGAGGAAGAGCTAGAGAGGTGGAGGTTTGCTCTGGAAAGAAGAGGCATGAAAGTCAGTCGTAGTAAGACAGAATACATGTGTCTAAACGAGAGGGGGCAGGGTGGAGGAGTGAAGTTACAGGGGGTGGAGGTGAAGAAGGTGCATGAGTTTAAGTACTTGGGATCAACAGTGCAGTGTGATGGGGAGTGTGGAAAAGAGGTGAAGAGGCGAGTGCAGGCACGGTGGAGCGGGTGGAGGAAAGTGTCAGGAGTGTTGTGTGACAGAAGAGTGTCAGCTAGACTCAAGGGAATGGTGTACAAGACAGTAGTGAGACCAGCTCTGCTCTACGGCTTAGAGACAGTGGCAGTGAGAAAGAGACAGGATGCAGAGATGGAGGCAGCAGAGATGAAGATGTTGAGGTTCTCCTTAGGAGTGACGAGGTTGGACAGAATAAGGAACGAGCACATCAGAGGAACAGCTCACGTTACTTGTGTTAGCAACAAAGTCAGAGAGGCCAGACTGAGATGGTTTGGACATGTGCAGAGGAGGGATAGTGAATATATTGGTAGAAGGATGTTGGGGATGGAGCTGCCAGGGAAGAGAGCAAGAGGACGACCAAGGAGGAGATATATGGATGTTGTAAGAGAGGACATGAGGTTGGCTGGGGTCAGGGTAGAAGATACTCAGGATAGAATGAGGTGGAAAGGGATGACTGTCTCTCTCTCTCTCTCTCTCTCTCTTACTCTCTCTCGCTATGTCTCTCTTCATAGTTCTCTATTGTTAGTTATTCTCTTGTTCACTCTAGTCCTCACGCTCTCTTTTATTTTCGCTCTCTCTCATATTCTTTCACACTCTCTCTTTTCCTGTCTTTTTCTCATTCACTCTTTTGCTTGATCTTGCTATGTTCTCTTTTCTTAGTTCTCTATTGCTATTTTTTTTCTCTTGTTCACTGTAGTCCTCTCTCTCTTATGTTCTCTCTCTTATTATCCGTCCATCTCTCTCTCTCTCTCTCTCTCTCTCTCTCTCTCTCTCTCTCTATCTCTCTCTTTATAATCTTCATTGTTCTCTTTTTCTCTCATTTACTCTAGTTCTCTCTTTCTTTGTCTCTCTCTCGCTCAGTTGTGGTTTCCTCTGGCACTTAGTCGCTCTACGAGCCGCTCTGAACAGTCATAACTGGCCAACCTGATCCAGTTCTTCATTCCTTTTCTCTCTTTTACAGACTTCCTGTGATCATCAATTAGAAAAACCAAAGAGAAGTGAGTGGGATTGGTGGCCAGAGACTTTAACCTCAAAGATAGAGTGATGCAGAAAGCCTCTTTGTGAGCGTCTCCTGTACCAGTGGCACTCCTGTATAAAAAGCAATGGCATCAATAATTAAGCACTGATTAGGTTTAATATTTAATGTTGGCGACATGTAATTTACACGCGCAAACCAGAAATCCGGAAGCGTCCGACTGAAATAAACAGCTCTATTTCGGTGCAGGAGGAGAGGAGAGGAGAGATCTGAAACCTTCAGCGCTCCGCATTCGTCTGTTTTACAGTAATTCACTTCTCTCCTCGTCTTTCAAACTTGGAAAAAGCCACAGAAACCAATCACACTGTCACTTAAAGTTCATCCTGAGTGTGCGCGCGTGTGTGTGTGTGTGTGTGTGTGTGTGTGTGATGCCACTCTCTCTTTTTTTCATTCTATCTTTTTTCTGTCTTACTTTCATTCATTCATTTTTTTTTCTTTCTTTCTTTCTTTCTTTCTTTCTTTCTTTCTTTATTTCTTTAGTTCACTCTTTCTTTTTTTATTCATTCATTCATTCTTCCTTTTTTATTAGGCCATTCATTCATTCTTTCTGTCTTTTGTTCTTTCGCTTGTTCATTAGTTCATCCTTTCTTTCATTTTTTCATTCATTCTTTCTTTCTGATGATGATGATTTGAATGAATTTGTTATTTCGTTCATTCTTTCTTTTTTCATTCATTCTTTCTTTCATTCATTCATTATTTAATAATTTTTCCTTTCTTTTTTTCTTTCTTTCTTTCTATCTTTCTTTCTGATAATTTGAATGAATGAATGAAAATGCCTTTATTTGTTCCACAGCGGGGAAATTGCCTCTCACAACAGCTGGAAAAATATGTAGAATAATAAAGAATATACGTACACAGAAAACACCAATATAAATAAATAAAGACACAAGTGAATAAACATGCATAAATGACAATAAACATAAACAGCACTGCACACATCATAAATAAACCTAACCATGACAAAAAAAGACAAAAATTGTATTTGATTTCATCCTAAATTATTTATTTTGTCTCACGCCCTCTCTCTAAATGTGGCTTCATTTATAATTATATCTCTCTTTTTCTTTTCTCGATTTCTTGCTGACTCTCTCTCTCTCTCTCTCTCTCTCTCTCTCTCTCTCCTCTCTCTCTCTTTTCTTTCTTGCTGTCTCTCTTTTGTTCTCCTCTCTCTCACTTATTCTCTCTCTCTCTCTCTCTCTCTCTCTCTCTCTTTCTTTCTGTATCACTTTCTCCCAAGTTTTTTCAGCCACTTTCTCTTTTTTCCCTCTCTCTCTTTCTACATTCTTATTGTATATTGCTCACTCTTGCATGTACAGTACACACACACACACACACACACACACACACACACACACACACTTATTAGTTCTTGATCTATTGCATGTCTGTCGGACTTGGTTAAACGTGTCTTGTGATCCCGATGAATTCTGGAGCTTTTGTTGTAAGTCCGACACACGTGAAAGCTCTGAATGTAAATCTGCATACGACTAGTTTAACCAAATGTTTTATTGTCCAATGTTAAAGCACATAAGCGTTTGTGTCGGCACAGAGAAACAGATGGTTGCGTGCAGAACATTCAGAGCTGTTGAAAACAGATGAAAACTGAACGCTGGAGCGAAAGCTAAACTGATTTTTCTGCTTTTACCATTTCAACATTTGCAAACCTTAAAAAAATCAAGTAGAAAAATCAGTAGAAATATATAAATATACAGAAAATATTGAAAATAGCAGTAAATTATTTCCAAGCGCTAATTAGACAATGCTATTAAGTTACAGTTTCAACTTTATCTGTCCTTAATCTATTAGTCATTTATCTAATTATGTAAAGAGTCATCAATTATTGTATAAAATGACAGTAAAACCGCTGTGTAGGTGGCACTGTGACACAGTTGAGCATGTTTATTCGATATTGACACAGACATGTCGATGAACAAGCTGCATGTAATTCATTCGCATTTGTTTTTCATTTAGAGAATTGATTATTTAAGGTAAGTACGTTTTAAGCTGTAACATTTATCCATCTGTCCGTCATCTCTCTTTTTCCCTCTCCAATTCTCTCTCTCCTCCCTGTTTTCTTGCTTTCTCACACATCCGTCCATCCATTTATCTACTACATCACCCACTCTTCCATTTTTCTGTTTCTTTTCTTCTTATATTCTATTTAATCTCATTTCTTTTATTCTCTCTCTATCTCTTTCTGTCTTTCTTTTTTATTTTCCATTGCTTTTGCATTCTCTTGTTCACTATAGTTTTCTCTCTCTCTCTCTCTCTCTCTCTCTCTCTCTCTCTCTCTCTCTCTCTCTTTCTCTCTCTCTCTCTCTCTCACTCTCTCTCTTATTTTCCCATTATCTTTCTCTCTTCCCATCTCTCTCTTTCTCTCTCTCTCATTTTCTCTTTCTAATTCTCTCTTTTTTGTTCAAGTCTCTGTATCTTTTGTTATTTCTCTTTTGTTCTCTCTCTCTCTCTCTCTCTCTCTCTCTCTCTCTCTCTCTCTCTCTCTCTCCCCCCCCCTCTCTCTCTTAAAACTCACTTGTTTTGATCTTGCAAGATTCTCTCATGCATGTCGTGGTCCATAAAGCAATTCTGATTTCTCACTTTGATTGATCCAGACAAAACCAACACAGGGGGGAAATTATTTTGTAAATCATAGGTCTGAATTTGCAGGGGTCACAATCCCCCCACAGCAACACAGCCCACCACAAAGAGATAGTTATTAATATAACATGATGTTCTGTGACTAAACATGCCGATGAATCGTAGCTTTGAGCAGGAAAAGATGAGAAGAAAATCAGTTCCCAGTATTGTTTGCTGAT
>MU204446.1:1002757-1046968 GCA_017309775.1 Paedocypris sp. Pulau Singkep
GGGAACGATAAGGTTTATTTTAACTTTTACATCAGTTAGGACAAGACGATGGGACTAAAAAAGTCCTCTCAATCCACATATATTCATTAGAACCTTAAGGTTAATACACACTGGTTATGCTTTTGCTGCTTTGTGGGGTGTAAAGTTAAAAAAAGAATGTTTGAGAGCCCAAATATAAGTCTAAAATATTGTGAATTAACATAGAGTAAGTTAAATGAATGTGTAATCAAAGCAAATAGACTATCCAACAGTAGTTAAGAGATGCTTCACGTCTCAGTAAAAAGTACTTTACACTGGGGGAAAAAAACTTGTCTTGGAGTTTACTGTTCAAATTGTAAAAAACTATAAGCTATGTAACAACAACCACAATAATACATGACACTAAATATGGCTTACCTTAGATTTTATTGTATAATAATTTAACACATTATCGCATGTGGACACTAGGGGGCGATGTAGAGTCTGTTTCAGAAAGCCCTTCACCCAAAGTCTGTAATAAATACTGTAGATTAAATTGTACTCACTCTTTTGCCCAAGGCCAGTGGCTAAAAAGAAGCAACACTGATCAGAAACACAGACTAAACTGATGAGAGAACTCACCTTGAAAAGATCCTACTTCTAGATCCTGTTCATCAGTTCAGGGTTACAGAAACTTTTTTTTTTTTGCCTTTTTTCAAATGGATTGAATAACAGGACTAACTGGACTTCCATCCACCCACCCTTCCTTCCATCTATCTATCCCCAATCTATCTATCTCTATTCCCAAAGCTTGCGTGTGTTTCCTCCAGGTCTCCAGTTTCCATCCACAATCCTTAGACATGCCGAGTTAGGAAAACTGCCCAAAAGAGCGAGTGAGAGTGTGATAGTGTGAATCGGAGAGAATCCGAGTGAATCTGAGTGTGATAGTGAGAATGGATAAAGCAGAAAATGAGTGTAAAGGGACATGTCTTATTTCTTCCTCAAAAGTGATCATTAGATGAAAAAGAGGTGGAAGCCAAACGTGGAGGAATAGAAGGAGAGTGGAAAACTTCCCGCAGACAAAGGTGGTCTCTGGAAGACTGCGTGCTGACCCCGCCACCGAGGATCATTTACATAACGGTGTAGACGGCTGGACGAAAGGCGACATCTCAGACCTTCATTATAACACAAATAGTGAAACCAAAGCTGGTGGTTTTTTTCTCGGGGTGTGTAGTCACCTCACAGACTCTGCTTACACAGAGAGTTCACGCTCGTGTAAAGCTGCTTTTCTTCTCTCCGTTTACTTTTCTTCTTCCCCTTCGTGTTCTTCTGGACTGTTCCTGATGTCAGATGTTCACAAGATATTTCTTTTCAGACAGGAATTTGTTTTCATTTAAGGGTTTTGGACGAATGTAACTGCCTGTCTTTCTGGCGACCTGTCTGTCTGCTTCTGTGTCTCTCTCTGTGTTTGTGTGTTTCTCTGTCTGGCTTTGTGCCTTTTCATGTCTGTCTGCTTCTGTCTGTCTGTCTCTCTGTATATGCGTTTGTCTAACTGTCTTTCTGTCAGTCTCACTTTTCATGTCTGTCTGTCTGTTTCTGTCAGTCTTTCTGCAGGCCTGTCTGTCTGCTTCTGTCTATCTGTCTGTCTGTCTGTCTCTCTGTATGTTTCTTCATCTGTCAAAATGTATTTCTGTCTGTCTGACTTTTCATGTCTGTCTGTCTGTCTGTCTGCTTGCCTGTTCATCCGTCCGTTCATTTGTCAGACATACAGAGACAAAAAAACGACAGATTTTGACAGGCATTTAAACAGAGACAGACAAACAGACAGGCTAATAGACACAAAGAAAGAGATTATAATCTTTATTTCAATAGAAATTAAATTCAACACCTCAATGTTTCAAAACGGCAGAACACAGCAGAAATAACGAACAAAAATTCAGTCTCAGTCCAACTGAAATGTGTAAGAAGGTGAAACCGCTAATTCCTGTGATTTAGCAGATAAACAGCATCCAGTACCTTCAGCATCCTGCAGATGGCAATATCACGTCGTCCGCCCAGGAAAAAAATCCACAAACAATCACAATGTAACGAGTAACATTATGTAGTGGAGTAAAGAGACAGATACTCCATTACAAATGCAGTCAAGTAGAGCTTAAAAGCTGCTTGATACGTAGTACAAGTAAAAAGTAACAAAGTCCATTTGCTCAAGTACTTTACGCCACCGTCTGTTTGTCTTCTCACTTTTTTTGCACTAAACCTGCGACTGATCTCTCTTCCAGCCTGACCATCTCCAGACATCACCCTGCTTTCCTGACCTATTGATCTCTGACCTGAACTTGAGCCCGAGCTCGGGCGTGACGACATCTGACCTCCAGTTTCTGAAGGACTGATAATGCTGTGAAGAATCTGCTGATCACATGTTCTCTCTGAAGTCCCTGAAGATGAATGAGTGAGGCGTGGGGAGGAAGGATGCTGCTGCTTGACCTCAGGACCACTGACGTCTCTCCTCTTCTTCACCTCTCGTCTCTTTGGTCCACACTCACATCCACTACTGTTTCTAATGAAAAGCTTTTATTTATAGATTTGATGGTGTTTGCCTGCTTTTTTGAATGTTTTCGTTGTTAACTTCTTTTTGAATATTCTTTCTTTCTTTCCTTCCTTCTTTATACTATATATTTATATCTCATCTATACATAACTCTAAACCGTTATATTTTCCAATATTTTCCAAGAAGCTCTACTGTATAAAACACACATAATTGAAATGTGGCTAGGGTTAAGGGTTGGGGTTAGTACAATGGGCTAAAAAACTAGTAAACATAACTCTAAACCGTTATATTTTCCAATAAACTCTATAAACCACAAAATTGAAATGTGGTTAGGGTTGGGGATAGGGTTAGGAATAGGGGCGTGTGTCTAGGTCTGGTTGGACACATGAGCCGACTGTATTATAGTTAGTCTTTATAGGAGTATACATATATAATAGTGCTGTCAAATTTAACGCGTTAACGCAGGTGATTAATTTTGAGTGTTAAATCACATCAATTTTTTTAACGCCATTAACAGTTGGATTTTTTTTTACTTTCGGTTTGGCAACGTGCAATGAATAGAACCAAGAGAGCCGCGCTGAGCTCACAGGTGCGGCTCATTAAGATCAGCAGTTCACAGTCATTGAGTTCAGGTGTTGGCGCAAAGTGACACTGACCTACTTTTCACCTCTCAGAGAGAAACACAGACACAGTTCCTTTTCAACTGCAAATAACTTTGTTCAAAAATCCGAAGCTTTATATTCATGCAAATTAGTTAAACACTGTATTTCCTTACACGTATTTTTAAAAACAGACATTCTAAGCTTTGTATAGACCGATGTTTCATGTTAGAGTGATAAGTATTTATTAAGTTACAGTTCGTTGTCAGCTGACCAAGAGAAGATAAAACTTCTTAGTTTTATTATTATTATTATTATTATTATTATTATTATTTATTTATTTTTACAACGTCCTGTTATTATTAACACGGTAACCTAAAAAAAATGTGTACTTCAAACTTTCAATTGTTGGATAACACATAAGTATGTAAGACCAAAACTGACTTTTTTTTAATCAATCTTAACAATTGATTAAACGCGATTAATATGGTCAGATAAGTGTGATTAACTAGTTAAAAAACAGTTAATCGTTTGACAGCACTAATATATACGTCTGTAAAGTTGTGTGGACCAGACAAATGTATACTTTTGTAAATTAGTGTGAGCTGTGTGTGCGACACAGTAAATCTGCAGAATGGTTCTGAAGTCCTCCTCCATTATCTCCAGGCTTTTCCTGACGCTCCACTTGCCACGTTCTCATCATCTCTGGTTTGATTTCTGAGGAGCAGGATCTTCACGCACTCGCTCTTCACACTCGTCCAGCTGCTTCGTATCGGCCGTCTAATCGTCTCCAGGGGCCTGTAGTGGGGTTTAACCGCCCGGCGTATTCTTCTCATCACTGACATGAATGCCCTCGCCAGCCAAGTGTGTTTCATCAAATTCACACCACATGGCTCTTGGTGAGGACGAGCCCAGGGCCGCACGGACGCCCTGCATTTATCCTTGTTTGGATCAGATGTTTCTTTTGAAGTCTGGTGTGTGTGTGTGTGTGTGTGTGTGTGTGTGTGTGTGTGTGTGTGTGTGTGTGGTGCAGGGTACAGCAGAGACTCTTCTGGATCTTTCTGCAGCGTGAGGAAGAAAGATCATCTTCGTCACTGCACAAATCACAGCAAGGTAATTAAGCGACTTGGACAAGATAAGATAAGATAAGATACTTTATTAATCACACTAGGGGAAATTTTTGTGTTCAATAGCAGCAAAAAATGAGAAAGAAAGACGTTTGTAACAGAAACGAATAAAACCAATTTAAATGACAACAGTGAAGGCTAAAATGCAAAAAGCAAAGAGAACAAAAGAAAGAAACAACAACAAATAGTTTGTGCAACAGTCAATAGTCATTAGTTCGATTCAGTCTGAAGGGTTAGGAAAGCATTTTTTTTTTTACTTTTGATTGATTGGCATTTCACCAAGTCTATTAAAATGAACTTCAGTCTTTTTTGTCTTCTTTGTCGTTTTTTCATGGCCATTTGTTGCATCACGCCTGTTTTCTGAAGATTTGCCAAAAGAGTTGAGTCCAGAACATGTGAGGTGTGGAGTCTTCCTTTCACAGAGTCTTCCTTACCCACCATAGGCCATAGAACGTCAGATCGATCCTCAACAGCCACATTGTGAGTCTATATAATGTCATGATTTTGTTAATTTTTTTAAAGACATTTTTCAGGTGTTGAAATTTTTGTAAAAATCTCAACTCTGTCTTTTTGTCACTGTAAAGAAGGGAAAAAAAGAATAGCAGAAGGTTTTGGTTTTCATTTAGTAGGGATATTAGATTTCTGTATTAATAATTATTTATAACACTGAATGATTGTCTTTCTGTATTCTATAAAAATCAGTAAAAAAGAATGCAATGTTTGTTTTTTTGTTTTGCTTTTTTTTCCAAAAAGATGCTTTTGCAATGCTTTTCTTGAAGAAGTTTTCAGCAAAGGTGAGCCGGAGTAACGTCGAGGACTGATTAATGGACCGGACTGACCCGAGAGGGGCTTTGCAGGAATAGGGGGGTGTCAATTATCTTGGGGTTTCTTCAGTTTCAACAAGGTTTTCACAAACAAAAAAAAAATGTGACGTCTTTCCGAAAAGTTATAATCCCAAAAATAATTGAGATTGAATTCCAGACAGGCAGCTTGAGATGGAAGTAGACTTGTTTTTATACACTTGTTTAACACGTACTATTCATATCAGACTGACATGTGAAATGTTGCCCGTAAAGCGGATGACAGAAATACAATCTTTACTATTGATGCGCTCTGGATCGTGTTCTACTGGGTTCAGCAGAACATTTAGTTTCGACCCAGAAGAAGAGGAAGAAGCTTTTCTTTTTTGCGCATTTGCATATTTTTCTGGATGCTTCCTCAGGTGGACCTTGTTTTATGGACTTTATTCATTGAAAGATCTTTTTATTAGCATTGTTTCCAGTTTTAGAGTTTTGTTCTACAAAAACTAGAAAAACTTCATTTCTACCCTCCGTCCGTCCGTCCATCTAAGAACCATTGGTTTTAAACTGACTGGACTTTTCCCTGCTTTCCTGCTGACAATTTCCACACAAGAACCATGTAACTTGAAAGCTATAGAGCTCAGTTTTATATTTTACACTTTTATGGCAGAATCTATTTGGAGAATATTTTGGGTTTGTTTGACCAGCAGAGGACAGATGTTGGATTGAAATGGACTGTACAGTACGTTTCACTGAACATAGGACAGCAAAGCCATGAATGCATTTATTAATTGCTGAAAGTATTAAAACAACAAATGTACAGGGTTTATCAATAGAATAATAACATTTTAAAAATATTTTAAAAAAAAACAGTGTTTTTTACTTGTAACACTTTTATTTGAATCAATCTCAATTTACTCAGAATCTATCTATCTATTTATCTATCAATCTATCTATCTATCTATCTATCTATCTGTCTATCTATCTATCTATCTATCTATCTGTCTGTCTGTCTGTCTGTCTGTCTATCTATCTATCTATCTATCTATATATCTATCTATCTCTCTCTGTCTCTCTTTTGCGCTCTCTCTCTCTCTCTCTCTCTCTCTCTTTCTCTGTCTGTCTGTCTTTCTCTCTCTCTATCTGTCTTTGTCTCTCTCTTTCTCTCTCTCTCTCTCTTTCTATTTTCCCTTTTTACTTTCTGTCACACTCACTCTCTCTCTTTCATTGTCTCTCTTTTAATTTGTTTCTCTCTCTTTCAGTTATGTTCTCGTTTCTACTGCCACTAACTGGTCCATGTGGAAAGAGTTACACTGGCGTTACACTGAAAACCTTCTCTTTATGTGACGTGCCGCACAATCACAGGCAGTTTAAATAACCGAAAAATACAAACCAGTTTCTGACTAAACACAACCGCGTAGAAAAAAGACTCATCTAGAAAGCTCCACAAACTCAATATTCTGCTTCTGGGATTAATATTCTAGTCGTCCAAACAAATGCAAAGTCAGAAAAAGCACTACATTTTTTTTTTTTTTGCTATTTACTTCTCCTGTTATTAAATAATCCTTTATTACTTTATTTTAGTGGCTACTTTAATGTGTTCTACTTTTTTTTTTTTAATACGTACTTTTCTTGTAAAAGTTTTAACACTTTTATGTTTTTAAAGAGTGTTTTAAAGAGTTTTAAGGATGTGCATTGCTTATCTTGTCTTGTTCACACGTCTTTCTGCTTTTACTGTTTTCATTTTAAAACTACAATTTAGCATTCTCAACATCTTTAAAAAGTATCTTTTTTATTTTTTATATATATTTTTTCAAATTTTGTGGTAGGCTTTTACTCTTTGCTTCACACTTTCTATCCTTTTTCATGTCTAGTTTTTAATCAAGCAATAATATGATTGTATTAAGCCTCGTCTTAATAATGGATTAAATATTTAAACACATTTGATGTCTGCGAAGGAATGCAATTAAAATACAATACAAGCTGAATAAAATCACAAGTGCAGAACAGTTACTGTACTTTCAAAATAATTACAGCCAGACATGTTCAATTAAATTTTATTAACAACACACACACACACACACACACACACACACACACACACACACACCGGATCTACATCTGCCATCCGAATCATTGATTTATTAATGCTAGCGCGGATTGCTGCGCTAATAGGGTTTAGATCCAGGAAGTGAGTTAATGTAGCTGACAGCGATACAGGAATTTAATCTCTGGAGTGCACAGAATTATGACTGTTCCCTATCAGAGCCGTCAGCGAGCACAGATGAAAATCAATGCGCCGCTCGGCACAGTTAAACCCAACTGCGACGTCCCTCGCGGACTGTGTGATGTCCAGCTGGCTTTGGGACTCTTATTCTGCTTTCGTTTCTGACCATTGTTTAATATACAATTGCCTAATTCGATTTAGTTCTGTTCCTATTTAGGCCAATCCAAGCAACTCTGTGCCACACCCTGTGTTGGTGGCCGACCAATCACAGAGCAGATCACACAGACACACAGACACACACACACACTCTCCCTCACAACTGGCTCATTTTGCATTAATCCGTTTTCTGAATCGTTTTTCCGTTTTTGGAGCTGGAGCCAATCACAGTGCAACTCTGGGCCTGAAGGCGGGACACACCCTTGATTGATGGTAAACCAATCACAGACGGACACACAACACTCTTATTCCAGCCTGTGAGCGATTTTCAAAATTCCAGTTTTTCGACAATTAATTATACATAATCAGAGTAATCTTGGTGTAAAAGTATGGATACTTAATGTATAAGTTACTCCAATACAAGTAAAAACTCACAAATTTAAAAAAGACTTGAGTCAAAGTATCAAAGTATCACATTTTAAAAGAACTGAAGTATTTTACTCACACTGAATTTAGGCAAAAAAAAAACTTGTATTTGTAATTTTAATTATTTAAAATTATTTTATTTACAAGTTTATATTATTATTATTATTATTAATAATACAGAAACTACATTTAACACCTCATTGTTTCAAAAATGGTAGAACAATATAAATAAAAAGAACAAAAATACAGTCTCGATGTGCAAAAAAATAAAAACCAGAAAATATTCTGATCTGACTTTGATGTGATTCTCAGTGACCTCTAAGTCTCAAAGAGAGTGAAGCATAACATTACAATACATGTAATACATTACAATACGGTATCGCCTCGTCCGCCCTAGAAATTAACCGCGGTATAAATCACTTACCGTTACACTGTGTGTAAGTTTCCATTTAAATGTAGTGGAGCAAAAAGTACAGATGCTCAATCACAAATGCAGTGGAGTAGAGAGAAAGTTGCTTATATTTCTGATACTCAGTACAAGTACAAAGTAGCCAAAAACATACTTGAGTAAAGTAACAAAGTCCATCTACTCAAGTACTTTACACCTCTGTACATATATGTACAATTATGTATATTAAATACATTATACATAATTGAGTATAGCAAAACCATTTATAAACCATTTCCCCCTTTGCACTTTTTCCAAGTCACAAAGGTTTTTGGCCTCGTTTCTCAAACGAAAGCGCACATGTCGAGCCTTGAATGAACATACAGGCCCGAAACAGGATTAGTGGAAAAAGTCAATGAGATCGGAGCCATTGAGATTCCCGCGGCGGGGATTTGTCCGTGCGGTGTGTCTCCACTGACTCAGCTGTTGGTTTAGTTGGTGAGTTGGTGTTGAAACGGCGATCTGGTCTAATACGGCTCAAACAACACACTCAGCATTGAGTGGGCACGCGGAGGGGGGGGGGGGCGCCCACCCACCCGGGCAGGCGAGGTGTGTGGCCCCGGGGTGAAGCACGTCCTCACTCTCTCCTCCTCTCACACTCCAGCTCAGTTCATCAGCATCCGGATTCACCTACACCGACTTCATTCTATATTTATACGCGCTTGACTTCTGTACTTGGACTCAGGCTTCATATAGTTTTTATTTCTAATTAGTACGATTATTTATTAACACACATTATATACACTAAAATGGACAACTGTTTGAAAATTGAGTGTGTGCCTTGGAAAAAATGTGTGCAATATATGAGAAAAGAAAATAGAAAATAGACGTCTATCAGTGATGCTTAATCCGGTGTGCTACATGGTTTGGAAAATACTTTAAAAAAAAAAACTCTGTAAAAAAAAGTAAAAAGATTTTTTTCTTGAGATTGCAAACCATTTCACCCAAATCAGCTGTTTTACTAATACAAGTCTTAAATATTGATTTAATTTATATTTGTTTTTTAGTATTTTCAATGTCCGATTACCAAACTTCTAATTAGTGTTTGCATATTAGAATCTTTTTTCTTTTATTATTATTTTTTTTATTATTATTTAATAAGCATAAGCTAAAATTATTGATACATTCCAATCAAACTATCATGGGCCTAACATGAAAGAGATATTATTTATTGTAATTTGCAAACTAATAACAAAAAGGTTCAGCTTTTTATGCAAAATATCTTAGGGAATTCCATCCTCCATGATCCTTGTGCGCTCCAATTTCTGTCTTGTGTTCATCTGTTTCTTCTTTTCCTCCATTAGATCTCACATCTATTCTTCTGCGTTTCATCCCTCCATGTCAGTCGATGTTGCTGAAATATTAAATCCTAAATTATAACCACGATTCTTCTGATCTTCAATCCTGGAACAATCTTCACATCTACTAGATCAGTCCTGACAAGAAAACAATGCAAATGAACAAACTTAAAAACTTGACAACGGAACATCAAGTCCCCGAGTTTAGATTTTAAGGCTGAGCGAATTATATCTAAATGGTTGCTATATGTTTTTAGTTATTAAACTCAGCAAGACAAACAGCAAACACACACAAGATCAGAACGAAGCTCAGATGTACCACATTCTTTTTTCTGAACCGCTTTTTCTATTTCTGGGTCACATGGAGTTGGAGCCTATGAGAATGTTTCCCACTTATTTGCAATATTAAGGTTTTTGTTAAACATAGATTTTTGCAGCATCTTTTTACTGTATCGTCCAGTCACAAAACAGGATTAAGAGCAAATTATATCTGTTAGCAAAATATATATATAATGAATTATCTTTACAATTGTTGTTTAGCTTTTAGAATTAAAAAAATATGTAATTTGTCTTGTGTTTTGTCTTGTATATTTACTGACTGTCATGTTCTGATTGTTCTGTCTAAGAAGTTTATTTTTATTACCTTGTGTGAACATTACTGTATCCTTTTTTTTTTTAGACAAATTGCTTCACTTGCTCCTCTTTTTGTAAGTCGCTTTGGATAAAAGCATCTGCCAAATGACAGTAAAGTAAAGTAAAGTAAAGTAAAGTAAAGTAATGTAATGTAATGTAAAGTAAAGTAAAGTAAAGTAAGGTTATTAAACTCAGCAAGTCCAACAAGTTCAACCTAATGATTCATCAAACTCGTTTTCCAAAAAGTTATTTTTTCATATTTAATTCATTTAGTATACAAATGGACAGTTTTTCTAGACAATTTACGGTCAAAATATATAAAATAATAATCTACATAATAGTAATTCTAAAACATGGTGTAAAACAAAAGAAAAAATAAATATATTAATATACGTGTGTATTTTTTTCCCTATTACAACTGAACATTCATTCTTTTATTAGAGATAATGTTCTGAGACTCCTCGGGTCAGACTGTTAGTGCCCTTAAACCTTTAATATAATGCGCTGGATGCATTAGAACTCGCTCGGTCTTTTCTCCGAGAGTAGAGAACCGCACTGACCACACTCAAGTCCTCTTGCCCTGAAAAACCACATCTGACCACCAGGACCTCAGGGAGACCACGGCCTGATGGAGACGTAAAGAACGAGGGAAACACACTGAGCTGAAGGGGATTTAGACACACAGTAAATTGCTTTTTGACAGTCTTCATCCACAGGTCCGTTAAAGAACAAGGGTTCTGTTCATCCGAGACTAGGAGAACTGTCTATCGCACACGCTTGAATAAAACCAGGCTCGCCTTACGTATTATGTGACTCTAATGCATCTTTTAGCTACGGTTACAGAAGTCATATAATGGATCTGTTGGGGGGTATTGTTATTCGAAAAAATTACGCACAAGAATCAGTCCCAAAGATATTTTTAGAAAGGTCTTTAGAAATGTTGCTCAACACGCAAAAAATGTTTCTCATTCATTTGTTCAATTAGTTTAATTACATAATGTCAGACACAAATCATTGTTTGACGAACTAGTATCTCCATCAAGATGAAAAGTCGAAGATTTTGTTTTACCGTAATGTTTAATGCGTAGGAGTAACAGTGAGTGTTTTAATCTTAAAACTATGTTTCTCGATACTAGCGGCTTTGAACTGGTCGGGGACTGAGAAAAGCGATATATATTGTAGCGCTACGTGAGTATATTAACTGTATACAAACAGCAACACCCACATTATCCACTGCTCCGAGTTTGTGTGTGTGTTCACTTAATTGTGTGTGTGTGTGTGTGTGTGCGTGTGTGTGTGTGTGTGTGTGCGCGCGTAACTTCACTATATGAATAAACGCAGAGCATAATTTCAATACGGCCCCTAGTGGCCATATTGACAAACTCACTCTCTTTACTCTACTGTAAGTACAGTAAATCCACTCATTCAGACAACCAGTATATATAACAAAACAATAATGCATTTTTGCAGATATTTGGTATTTTTATAACTGGTTTAAAGAGAACAAGTGTAAGGAAGGAAGGTAATTACATTATTTAGGGACGTAAGAAATTAAGCAGCTAAACAAAAAGTGTGGTTGAAAACGTACAATTTTACTTTGGTTTATGATTTTTATTATCTGTTGGAATTTAGCTGTTGTGGTTGAAGCAGCGTCAAATTGCTCCAAAAATGTATAAAAAAGACGAATATTTATATTTTAGTGAAATATTACCGTAAGCACCCCTTTGATTTTTCAGGCACATTTTAGGATCCATTACGTTAAGATTCTCCTAAAGATACAATTTTTTCTTTATTTAACTTGTGATTTGTATAATTTTGACATCCTTTTGCATGAATAATAGACAACGAAAAGTCAATTCTTGTGGTCAGAACTTAATTTCCCAAGAGTCTTTGCACCAGTCCGCGCATGGCCAGAGCACTTGCGTAAGGCCCATCAAGCTCTCTGCTTGTCCCGCGCAGTGTGAAGAGAATCAAAGAGAAGTGAAACATCATTATCCCCTGTTTAGCAGACCGAGAGTTTTGATTGTGTCTGTTCCTCGGAATTTTTACTTCTTGCCTATGTTTTTCATTTTCCACAGTTTCGACTCATTCTGCGATGACACATTGGGCCTGTTTGTTAGCGCTATGTTAACTAGTTGTGGTTTGTAGTTTCTGTTTGTTGTAATGTTAATGATTGCATTTAGTTTACGTTTTTGAGCTTCAAAAATAAAAAAAGGGATGCTTATATTCACGTGAATATGAAATTTTCACTTTGGTAAACATTAAAAACTTGTGGCTTAAATATCGTGATCCTGTTTCCAGTCTCGCTTTGAATATGATTGTGTTGCTGTGTCTCTGCAGCTTATTAAAAACACACAGCGCATTTACACCGACTTAAAGTCCTAATGTGAACGTCTTTACCAGTGACTTAAGCACAGCACTAAGATCTGTTCCTGCTGATCAGGCGAATAAGAAGTCGGCCAGAGCTTCTACTTTCCACCATTTCTGCTTCTTAAATGTCTAATGGGAGTTGTGGTCCAGTGGTGTGGAGTTGGACCTGGGTTGTATGTTCGAATTCCAGTCCTGTGGGCTTCACAGTTGGGTTGGATTAAAGACCCACTTCTCCGGGTTTGTGTATGTAGGTAGCTTCACTGGATGGTTAAATGATGAGCACAGTTCTGATAGTGCCCCTAGTGGCCATATTGACAAACTCACCCATTTTTTTTACAACACTGAGAACAACAGGCTCTTTTGGGCTTTTGCACCTCGTCCTTAACTTTTGTATTTGTAATCTGATTTCAGGTTTGATCTTTAAGAAGATTATTCATCTGTTGCTTGGATGTCTTTGGAAGAGTCTGATTATGAAAGCTTAGAGACGCCCGGTATATTATCAAAGTTCTGCTTTGTAACTTAAGTTCCTACAGGTCAGACAGAAATCTAAAACTTCATCTAAACGCTGTAACCCAAAGTGGCTTACATTATAGTCAAGCTTGTAATTCATCTTCTTTCTGTCCACAAGCGGGGAAAATTCTAGCTTTGCTGCTTAATAAATGGTGGACGTCAATGTCATCAATAAACAGTGGATTGTTTTTTAACGTAGCTTTAGGAACTTTTAATTTAAAACTTAAAAATTCTCTCTCTGTCTGTCACTCTTCTCTCTCTTTCTATCTCTCTCTAAGTCTCTCTCTCTCTCTCTCTGTCTGTCTGTCTCTCTCAGTCTATCTCTCTCCGTCTGTCTCTCTCTATCTCTCTCACTCTCATTCTTTCTTTCTCTCTGTCTCTCTTTCTCTTACTTTCTCTTTCTCTCACCCCCCCTCTTTGTTTGTCTCTCTCTCTCTGCCGCCCTCCCATCTGTTTTTCTTTCACTCTCTCCTCTTTCACGTTCTGTCTATCACACTCCATCTAATTCTCTGTTTCTCTTACCTTCTCTCTTTTCTCTTCTTCTCTTCTCTTCTCTTCTCTCTCTCTCTCTCTCTCACAATTTTAATCAAATTGTTTCTTTGTTTGTTTGTTTCTCCCTTCTGTCTTTCACTCTCTTAACCTTCTCTTGCTCACCCCCTCTACTTACTCGCTCAGTTTGTCTGAGTGTAAATGAAAAAAACAAAAGCCAGCTGATAGACAGCAGTGTTTTGCCGCTAACGTGTTAAAACGACTTCCAGATGTCCGTCCGACTTCTGATCAAGAAAAGGAAGAGTAGGGGGAAAACCGAAAAGCAAAAAGCAAAAGAAATGATTTCTAAATGTAGCGCCGAGGCGGAGAGAGTGAGCGCGGTCTGGTGCGGGTTAGATGTGGTGCTGGCTCCGGGTGGGCTGGCGTGGGGTGACAGTGATGGAGGAGGTGAGCGAGTACGCCGAGTGTGATCCATCACTCACCTGTGCCAGCACTGGCATCGGCTCCAGGATCCCACTCACAGATCATCTGTCCCCCGAGGGCCCTTGAAGAACGCCAACTACAGGACCACATCGAGATGAGACATTTTTCAGGCAATTTAAGTGATACTAAGTGTTCTCCAAGTATAGACTCATTTACTATTCTATCTATTTACGCTCCAGATGTGGCCTGAGCAGTCACATTGAGTTAGAAGGCAGGAAGGGAACGAGATCCGCAGTTGCTGCCATTTTCCGTACCGCGTTCAGCTCTAGTTCCTTTTCTCAACACGCTACATTCATGCATTTGTCAGATGCTTTTCAGACGAATCTTGCGTTGCATTACAATCGACACAACTTTCCGGGTTATTTATTCTGTGCTTCCAAAGTTCAGGCTGAGTTTTTGTGTAATTGACCAACAGAACAGGCTTTATTCTCTTCAGAAGGTTTGTTCAAAGAAGAAACAACATGAAGCCCTAAAAGCACTGCGATTGTTCAAGCAATTGTACTTTACTTAAGTATGTGTTTGCGACTTTGTACTTGTACTAAGTATCAAAAATTAAAGCAGCTTTTACTCTCCACTCCACTACATTTGTCGTTGAGTATCTGTAATCTCTACTCCACTACATTTTAATGGAGACTTACTGTTACTCGTTACATTGTATTTGTGCGCGACAAGCCAGCATCGATTTATGTTGCAGTAAACGCCATCTGCAGGATGCTGATGGTACTGGATGCTATTTATCAGCTAGTATTTTACTAATTTTTGTATATCATATATAATTTAGTGGTCAGAATTTTATTTTGCTACTTTCTTTGCTTTTCACACTTGAGTTTGACTGAGACTGACTGTTTGTTCTTTCTATCTACTTTGTTCTACCATTTTTAAAACATCGAGGTGTCAAATATCGTTTCTGTATTAGAAAACAAATCCTCATGAATGTCACATTTCTTTCTTCACATTTTTTTGGTCTAAATTCAGTGTGAGTAAAATACTTAAGTTCTTTTAAAATTGGATACTTTGCTACTTTGACTCAAGTCTTTTTTTTTATTGGTGACTTGTAATGGAGATATTTTTACAATAAGTATCTGTAATTTTACTCCAACACGGCTGTCTGGTACACCCCTGCATGCTAACATTACAAAGTTGTGATTGTGTAAAGATTGTGACATTTAGTTTGTGAAGACATGAACTAAAGACATGTTTCATTCATGAGATCTCCTTCACTCAACAGAAATTCTCTCCTAGGAGCGTCTGTCCTAGGAATTCTATCCTAGGAATGTCCGAGAGCTGCTGAATTAGACCCGTAGTGAAGCCTCAGATACAGATGTTGAAAATGTGGCTTTTGTTCTGGTATTGGAACACTACACCAACTCTTTAGCCTTACAACCGTCCTTGAGGTTTCTTGACAGTTTGCCAAACCAGTCTATATGTGCTTGGAGACTTGGAGGTTAGAGGAGTCCAGTCTCATCATAAGGGGTATCCTGTGAAGGCTTCTCCAGCAGTACTGGGCTCGGAACCTTCAAATAAGGGCCGTCAGTTCCCTGCATGAGCAGAGTATGAGTTTGGTTCACTTTGCCAGCAATACGTCGGGCATTTTGCCAGTGTCTGTTGGAGCCCGACAGGAATGCCCTTCAGTCTGGGCGAAGAGGTGCAGCCAGGAGCCAGAGATGGCTACCTTTAGGGGACAACAACATTTTGAATTTTTGTTCAGACAATATTGACTTTTAACAAGGACTAAGGTGTTTTATTGTGACACGGCTAAAAACAGAATTAGCTCCTCCACATTTTGAAGCCATATTCTGATACGGGCAAGAGATTTTTACGAAATAAAATATATACATATATATTGTTTTGTTTGTTTCTGGCTAAATTAAAAAAAAAAATTTTAATTCAAAAGTTTTTTTAAATACAATTTTTTTGTTATTTAACAAACCTAACTTGTGACTCGTATCACTTAAATGTTGTTTTACTTAAAAATAATAAAACAATAATCTATTCTAGCGATAAAAATACACCTCCCATCATGCTTTGCTGCTCGCTGGTTCCCATGAGCCTTTGCGCTAATAGTGCTAAAATTGTTAGACGTAAATATTAGAACAGTCACGTTTTTCTCTGTGTATTAGACAGAGCGATTTGATTCTGTAAGCTCCGAAGCTTTTGCAGTTGCTGGTCTCAATTACAAGTGCTAGCCCGTTAGCCTTTAGCGCGGCGATCTACCGGATGCAATATGGTCTGTCTGTTCAAATATTAATAATTGTTTTTTCTTCCAGTGTTTTTTCCCCCGTTAAGTGTCACAGCGTTTGTATTTTTTTTTTTTTTCTGTCATTGAGCTAATAAATACTCATATGCGCGTCTGTCTCCAGAACCATTACTTAAAGAAATGAGCTTTTATATTCACGTGGATATTTAAAATTGGCCATTATAAGCAGCCTGCAGCTTTTGAGCTGGTCAGATTGTCAGTTATGTTGTCAATGTCTACCTGATGTTGAAAAACTGAGCAAACCCTAGTTTAACCTGTTAAACTAAATCTAAACCACAATTGTCATCTTATTAGCATGGGGAATTTAAGAAAGGACAAGGTCTTGGATACGCATGACCTTGTTTAGTTTCTTCCGTAGGGTAAGTCCTAAAGTGAGGATTATACATTACATTTACTTGGCAGACCAAAATATGAGTTAATAACTAATGATAGATAATTAATAATTGAGAGAGATAGAGATAATCTGTATTGTTATTGCACAATAGAGATTATACATAGAGGCTTGCAAAATAAGCAGATTCAGTGTCTTAACTGAACTGCACAGCTCTGGTGTAGTAGCTACTGGTCCTGGAGTCCGACTTGCAACCTTTTGGCCACAAGTCCAGATCTCTACCACAGGGCCAAAACTACCCTGCTAGTTGACTTATAGTACAGTTGGCATTGAGAGTAGCAGCTGAGGTAAGTCGGGCTTTGGTCTGGGATTCTTCTGTGGGATCTGCCAGGTGATGGGTTGCTGGATTGTTCTCTCAGAAGATCCAGGAGATTCTGGAGGACTATGCTGCTACGTTAGGCTGGGAAAGCCACTAAGGTTAAACGCAGAAGTTCTGCCTCTAACGTTCTGCTGCCATCAGCAAAGCTGGAGGACCCTGCACAATTTTTTACTTGTGACATTTTTGTTGCACTGTTCTGCTTTTACTTTCATTAGAAAAGGTGGCAAAGACAGAAATAGAAAATAAATAAAGAAAAGACAGCGGCAAAAGTTGCAGGGATTGGAAGCTCCATGTGACCAGAAATGGAAAGATGTTTTGAAAACAGATGGATGGATGTGTTTTATACATGTCTCTGGATTATATACAACTGTCATTGCAGAATTTTGACCCATTGCTTTGTTGTTTGTAACTTACTAACTTTATAGAGCCAGGCCGAACCTTTCTTTAACTCGATCTAGTTTCTACTAATGCTTTGTCTGCAATGCACTTCCACTTTACAACAGTGTGTTGTTATGATTGTATCTGATAACACTAAAGAACCTGTTTAGTAGGTGTTCTGCATCGTTCTCCTCTTTCTTCCTGCTCTCCTGGCTCTTTCCAGCTTTATGTCTCAGAGAGAGTCAATTACAGAGCTATAAAGGTCTCTTTAGCACCGAGCCGGGTCGTCCGAGCCGGGGGAAGCTGGACACTAACACGATTACCTGGTAAGTTTGTAAGCTATAAGTGCTGAGATGAAGTGAACGCTGTCTCACAGGAGACAAACAGAAAGATCAACACTCTTCACTTTCAGGGTGAAAAGACAAGCAGCACACGGGAGACACAGAAATGCTGTTTGAGGTTTAACATTGACCTGTCTACGTCTCGACTTCTTCTTTTAGACTGTGTCTAGTATAACATAAGGGTTTTTATAAGTGTGCATAAAAATATATATTATTGTAAAAAATAACAAATACGTCATGGGGACTATTTTTCAAGCCGTTAAATGCTCCATCCACTTTTTTTGGAACCTTTTTTTCAGCCAAAGAGTGGAATTTCGTTCCGAAATAAGTAGGCAATTACCCTGGGCTAGTACCTGACCAATCACAGAGCGGGAAACATTCACACTCTCATTCACACCCATGGACAATTTTCCCAAGTCCGATTGGACTCCAAATCGAGTGTCAGAGTAAATCGGAGACCAGAAAGATTCCCCGCACAAGAAGAACAAAATGTCTGGAAAAGAAAGTTTGTGCTGTGAAAAAAAACATTGCTGCCACCTATTATGTTCCACAGAAGAAAAATAAAACTGACATATTTTTCGGGCTATAAGCCACACTTAAATATCCTACAAAACTGTGTGGAAATCCAGAAAAGTACAAATTTAAACATTAGGAAATAATCTGAGATGTAACATGTACCAGACCACCATGCTTGAGTAAAAGTATGGATACTTAATGTATACGTAAGTTACTTCAATACAAGTCACCGATTTAAAAAAGACTTGAGTCATAGTAGCAAAGTATATTTGCTTGAGTTTTTTTTTCTCATACTAAATTTTGGCTTAAAAAAATGTGAAAATAACCATTAATGTGTTGTTTTTTTTCTAAATAAATAATATTACAGAAGAAAAAAAATAATACAGAAGCAGAATTTAACACCTTAAATGTTTCTAAAACGGTAGAACTAGAATTAATTAAAAGAACAAGAAGTCTCAATCAAACTCAAATGTGCAAAAAAAAACTAAATAAAATAAAATTCCGAGCTGACTTTGAGGTGATTCTCACTGACCTCTCAGTCTCAAAGAGGGGCAGTATATTTATTCATCTTCAACAAAAGCTGGTTTGTAAAGTTTTTGGCTTAGTAACATTAGAACACCATTGTAAAGTCAGGGAGGATCTGTATATTATCTGTAACATTGAATTCACTTTAAATTAACATAAAATAGACTCTTAGCTCAAATTTAATAGTGAATTCATAAAAGCGCTTGTTTTTATTGTCCGCGGTAAACAACGCAGAACCACATCTTGTAAGAGTGGTTCTGTTTGTCGTAAAAAGAAAACGTTTTTTTGATCGTTTGAATACCTTCAGCATCCTGCAGATGGCGGCCTTGTCCGGCCAAGAAATTAACCGCGGTATAAATTGATGCCGGCTTTACGCACACATGTAACAAGTAATGGTAAGTGTCCATTCAAATGTAGTGGAGTAAAGAGTACAGATACTCAATCACAAAAGTAGTCAAGTAGAGAGTAAAAGTTGATTATATTTTTTTTATGCTCAGTACAAGTACAAAGTAGCCAAAAACATACTTGAGTAAAATAACAAAGTCCATTTACTCGAATACTTTACACCTCTGGAAATAGTTTATTGATGTTGTACTTAATAGTACCTAATAGTCCAAAAAATATTGTTTTAGTAATTGTAATTAGAAGGTAATTCTAATAATAATTGTAATTCTAATAAAAAATGTGATTAGTTTCTTACAACTCATGCTATGTTGTACAAAACAAGGTGTGGGAAACTGAAAGACATCAAACTTTAAGACCACGGCGCTTTGTTCTAAAAATTTGAATTCCGAAAAGTCGTCATGGCAACATTGTTTTTTTATGCATTTATAGTGTAGCAGGTGACAAGTAATGTTCTTCTCCAGAGCATCACGGCATGTAACGTGCTACCAAACCGAGGAAGCCGGTCGCTTTAACTGCGTCCTTTAGTGTTTCACAGTGGTGAAATGACACGTATCTGAGGAAAACCGCAGGCTAAAAATATCCCTTCCTTGCAAATGTAACATCCATTCACACAGCGAACGCACACCCGGGTCGGACTTGCCCTCGGCTCCCCTGATCTCCAGCCAGTGTCCTGCCGGGGTTCTGGGTGGTCCCATTCCAGTGGTTCTGGCACCCACTTGGTCCACCGAGCCAAGAAATTACACAAACACCCATTTACTCGTCTGTTTGTCAGGTAGGACTAAATGTGAATTGGCCCTGACCCTTTCATACAGTGGTTTTGTTGGCAGGGCTGTTTTAAACTCATCCACAACTTGTGAAAGATTTGCTCAATGAGTTGAGCGCAACGTCTAGGTTCGATTGTGAGGAATGAGTGTATGGACCATCAGAAAAGTATTCCATCAGCATTCTGTTAAGTGGTTAAATGCAAATTGTAGATTTGTTAGAGTCTTGATCTCGATAGAGGATGATGAACCCAAGGTGATATTACCGTATTTATGAATATTTGCACCCCTTTTATTAGAATATTCAAGTGAGGAACAATCCCACCACATCACACCAATCACAAACACTCACATTATTAACCTTGCATACACAAAAGACTAATGGATTTTTTTTCTTACTTTCAGAATATTTTTTCTTTCTGTCTGCTGAATCGTCTTCTAAAAAGTCCTCTCATATTATTAAAACAATTTTTTTACACATTAAAAAGTTTCGTTTTAAAGTAGAATAGAATTTATTGTCATTGTATCGCAGGGTTACAATGAAATTAGTATTGCTACTCCGTTTATTTGCAGAAGAAAGATGTGATAACAAGTAAACTATACACTGCAAAAAATACAAGCCAAAATTACACAATAAATATTGTTTTTTTCGGACAAGAGTCTTGGAATTAAGAGTAAAAGATTAAGAAAACAGTACTTGTTTCAAGCTGTCTTGCCTGGTTATTTTTTCTCACATCATTGTCAGATAATTTTACTTGATTTAAGCCTTTTTTACTCATTTTGTTTGTTATTTTTCTTGTTTTTTATTTCTTATTTTTTCATGTGCATTTTTGCATGGTGCACACAAAATAAACCAATATAATACAATAAATAACCACAATTTAGCAAAACATGGTACACAATATAGAAGGCAAGAAATACACATAAACACAAGAAAAGGAAAATGCAAATGACAAAATATACATAGTGCAAAGGCAAATACCAATAACCATGATAATAAGATGCTGAAATGTACGACAAAACCGAATGAGATCTCCGGATGTCCTGCCAAAACTAGTCGTTTACAGCGAGTCCCGCAGTGAAACTGACAAACGGCGGCAAACACTTTCTAGTCTAGTCGCCGTGTTTTATTTCAGGACAGAACAAATCCAGACGCAGCCAAGTTGTCGCGCGAATCCTACAACTTTATAACAGCCTGATTGATCTTTCTCTAACGTCATCCACATTGGACCTATTATTCCGTCGCGAGGACGTGTTTGATTTATGCGCTCCGCTCTGGACTGAGTTACGCTCCGACAATCACCTGCCGTTCACCCCGAGAACCGCAAAACGTTGCACTTTCAGGCAGCAGGTGTCGATGGATCGCATAAAAGAGAGACAGAAAGATCTGTTGGGTGCGAGAGAGAAAGCCAACGGGAAAGATCCCATCTGGTGTGGATTAGCCACTGGTTTATGGGTTACACTAACCCGTGTGGCCGTTCCTCAGACCGGACCTGGAGAAGAGTGACCGCTCTGTGACTACATTAATCTTCATGTAAATCTAAAAAAAAAAACAACTCAAGCATCAAATGAGACGATGATGATGATGGTTTGATGGGAATGATGAGACTCTCGGGGGAATACTAAGGCCTTCTGGGGGCAATTATATGAAAGCGATTTGATAAAACTCTGTAGTCTTAATGTCTGAGGATAGACCTGTATTTTCTTCCAAAAATACAGTCAAGAACGGGACTGTTAAGGTTTAGTTGCGCACTATTTGGTAGTTGAACAACGCGTTTTCCAGAATTCCTAGTTTTTCCCAGTGTGCGTTGTGTTTTGTCAGGCATTTCATTGGGTTCTGCTGTATTTGTCGTTGATTTGTGTTTTTATTTCATTTTTTCTCCTCTTTTCTTTTTGAACGTTTGTGCATTTTATGTTGTTTTATTTTCTTCAGCTTTTTTCCACATTCATCATGTTTATTAAAAAAAATGAATTATAATTTATATTACAGCTTTTTTTTTTAACACTGTTGAAATGTTTAGTGCTGTTATATTATAAATTTTCTTCAAATAATTAGTCAATACGCACTAACACACACACACACACACACACACACACACACACACACAGGCAGACAGACAGACAGACAGACAAATAGATAGATAGAAATACAGTAATAAAGATATACAATAATATTTTTATTACAATATTAAAGATACATATAAATGTAATTACATACTAACGTTAAATTTTACCCATTTTATTGACATATATCACGTATATATGAAATAACTTTAAATGCCTCATAAACAGTTGACTATGATATTAATTAATCTATATTTTTTTACTTCAAATTATTAGAAATGGAAAAAATGGCATCTCTTCTTGATCTAGGTATTGACTTCTTTCACTTCTATATTTAATAACTTAAAATACCTCGAAAACAATTGATTATGATATTAATTAACTAATTAATCTATTTTTTTATTTACTTCAAATTATTAGAAATGGAAGACATGGCATTTCTTCTTGGTCTAGGTATTGACTTATATCACTTCTATATTTAATAACTCAAATACTTTATAAAACATGTATTATGATATTAATCATTCAATTTATTTTTTATTTACTTCAAATTATTAGAAATCGAAAAAAACCGCATATCTTTTTGATCTAAGCCAAATAATGGTCATGCATATTTATCTTAAAGCCTCGGGATGTTGAATTACCGACATTAAATAGTTCATTCAGTGCGCAAACTAACACTTTGTGATTAACTTCTGAAAAAGCATCTGGTTTGTGGCCTTCACGGTGTAGACATCTTTTTACAGCTGTATTATCTCATTCAAATCTTTGCTTTTTTTTACTCTTTCAATGTATTCCACTAGTATCCATTCCCCTCTCACGAAAACAAAATAAAAGCTGTGAGCCTGTACAGTATGTACATTAGAGATGTGTATAATACGTCCTCGGAGGGATCTAATGGATTACTGGCCAAACACATGAAGAGCCAGACCAGAAAGACCAGCTTTGTTCTGTGACTTTGGCCTTGTCTAATGTGGCTTCTGGTGATTAAGGGCGGACAGGCCGAGTAAATAATGTATTGCTGTTGTTGAGGGGCTTTCCTCACTGTATATGAAGACACAGAAGCTGTACAAAATGTATTTAACAAGGACACATGACATCATTACCCCCGGGCATCACCAACTCATGTGATGCCGCTTGCAAGAACATCAAAACGCTGTTTGTGTCAAACACCTTCTACGTCCAGGTCGGTTTGTGAACACTTTGTGAAGACCGGTTCAGTTGACTTTAGCAAGAAAGACCTAATGTGTCTCAAGCTAGTGAATCTTAAGTCTAAAAATAACTTGTGTACAGACTCCCTACAAAACACTTGACTCTGGATATAAGACCTAGTATGACATCCAGGCTGAGAATATTTTCCTGTATTTCCCATAATTCAAAATAGCATGCCATTTTGTCCTAAAATAAGCTTTAGCATGGCATTCACTCTGACAACAAGCCTTAGCCTGATGTTTTACACTGAATATAAGCCCTAGCAAAACATTCACCCTGAACAAAAAGCCCTAGCCTGATACTTTACACTGGAAATAAGTCCTAGCGTTATGATCATCCTGAATATAAGCCCTAGCCTAATGTTTTACACTGGAAATAAGTCCTAGCGTTATGATCATCCTGAATATAAGCCCTAGCATGATGTTTTACACCAAAATAAGCCCTAGTAGAACATCCACCATGAAAATAATACTGGTGGCAATTGGATCGCCTCCAGCTGTTAGTGTGGGAATGAGGTCAAGGGGCGGAGCCGGGAACGGTGACGGACAGGACCAATCGTGACACCAGCAGAATGATCACCCTGAATTTAAGCCCTAGTATGATGTTCTACACCAAAAATAAGCCCTAACATAACAATCACCCTGAAAATTAACCCTAGGATTATGTTTACTCTGAAAAATCATCCTAGCTTGATTTTTTGACACTGAATACGAGTCCTAGCGTAACCTCCATCCTGAAAATGAGCTCTAGCATGATGATTTTCCCTGAAAATAAGCCCTAGCGTAATGTTCACCCTGAAAATAAGCCCTAACATGATGTTTTACATTGACAACGAGTCCTAGAATAACATTCCCTCTGAAAATAGGTCCTAGCCAGAATTTTACACTGAAAAATAAACTAGAAGAACAATCACCCTGAAAATAACCTCTAGCAAAAAGATTTAAAAAGTTATTCACAAGTCTTAGCATAACAATCATCCTGAAAATAAGTCCTAGCAAGATGTTGGAAGTTAAAATTAAATTAAAATTAGCCTTTGCTTAACAATCCGCTTACAAATAAGTCCTAGAATCACCCAGAACATCCCTGTTCACCAACAAGTTACGTCCTGAAATTAAGCCCTGAAATTAATTTAGCATGGTACTCATTTGAAACACGCCATAGCATGACGCTAGCCATGGATGTCCTCACTTTAGGTTCATCTAGAATGTAAATCAGCAACGTCCAGAAAATAAACATTAACATGACTGAACATAAGCCTTACCATGTATTCTACCTTAAACTAAGACGTGTGGCCACCTTAAAAATAAACCAACGCTTATGAATATGATGGAGACAACGAAATGACCTTAAAGGTGAAACAAGTGTCAGACAGTCTCACCACAACGGAGCAGGTTAAACGTAATTATGCTATAAAGCCGTGAGTACGAAACAAAGGCAGTCATACGTTTTAAAACCAGAATCTAATTATAGTTCAGCACAGCAATAAAAATATATTTTTCTTCCCTTCCTGGAATCAAATGACCCCGCCCCCCCCAGCCACCCTAATATATAGAGATTTGATTGGTGACTTAGAGAATATAAACCCGAGGTGCTTCTGAAGACGGGCTTGTGTGAGAAGATAGACAGAGAGAGAGAGAGAGAGAGAGAGTCGGAGAGATTCATTGATATGCCTAATGAAAAAGTGCAGACGGATAGATGGATATATTTCATGCTTTTGACGGACCGGCGTTCCCGGAGACGGGCCTGAGGATCAGTGTCAGCTGGTGAATAATACATGTTGTTTATGGGAGTATATATTCAATCTGACCCCAGAGGTTGCAGACTAGCTCCCGCGGGGCGAGAGACAGAGAGGAGATGCTTAGAGAGGGAGAAGTGACCGATGACGTCTGTCAGCCATTAGTGACACGTCTGAAATACACTCTTGCCTCCATCACACTCCTGCAGGTCAGATGCCAGTGGAAGGTCACAGGTTCCAGTCTCAACTGGGTCAGCCAATCACGTATAGCGGCCCTGTGTGTGAAGAAAAAGAAGAAGAAGAAGAAGAAGAAGAAGAGGAAGATAAACCGTTATTTGTCCCATCAAGTATCAAGTAAAAAATACAAAACATTAAACAGTAAATAAATACATATAAAGAATACGAATGACAAAATATTGCACATATTGTTAGTATACAAATTAGAGAACGAAAGAAACAAATATTGCACATATTGTTGATATACAAAATAGAGAACGAAAGAAAAAAATATTGCACATATTGTAGTTTAAAACTGTGAAATGTGTGTGTGTGTGTGTGTGTGTGTGGGGGGGGGTGTAGGCATGTAGGTTAAAGTGGGTCCCCGAATGCTACAATGGTTTTAGTAAAGTGGGGGTTTATGGGGTAAATTAGTAAATTTAGGGGGGCAAATTTTCAAGTAGTTTGTCCGAGGGATTGTGTCATTGTTTTTAGGACCTACGTTACTAATGAGTTTTGGTTAAGATTCGAGTAAAGAGGACAACGGGAATATTTTGTTTGGTTGGGGCTACGGTGAGGGGAACGTATTGTTGGGTAAGTCAATGGTGCGTCCCCACTATGATAAATGTGTGTTAATTGCACTGGAAAGGTTGAATGTCGAAGACAAATTTCCATAATAGGTCTGGTTTTAATCTGGTATTTTAATATTATTCTGGCTCACTTTACTTTCAAATTGACAGTTTATTGCAAAGTATTGTAAACAAACTGAAGCTATCAGATAAATATAGATAAGTTTGATGTGTGACATATAAAGAGAGTTCCCGTATTGCTTTTTTTCTCACTCACTCACTCACTCACTCACTCACTCACTCTCTCTCTGCCTTGCTCTTTCTTTTTTTTGTCTCTCTTTCTCTCTGTTCCTCTCTGTTTTCCTATTTTTTATCAATCCCCCTCTCTCGCTGTCACTCTCTTGTTCTTTATCTCTTTCTCTTCTTATTTTTTTCTCTCCATCAGTCTCTCTACTTCTCTTTCTTTGTTTCTCTCTCTCATTGGTTTATTCTATCCCTCATTTTGCACTATTCTGCCATTTTCTCTTTTTCTTCCGTCTCACTCATACTTTGTCTTTTTTTTTTCTTTCGCTCTGTTTTAATTTTTCCCTCACTCACAAAAACATTCTTTATTTTCGTTTTATTCATTCATCAAATCATTTTATCTTATTCTTATTTAGCTCGCTCATGTTTAAAGACATTTTTAGCAGTAGTAGTAAGTAAAGTCACACACTGAGATGTGGTTTATGTGCCACATATGGCCACTAGGGACACTAATACAACAAGTGCTCTCTCTCTTTCCGTCTCTGCCTCGCTCTTTCTTTTTTTCTCTCTCCCTTTTTCTCTGTCTCTCTCTCTTTGTCTCTCTTCCTCTCTCTCTCTCTCTCTCTCTTCCTCTCTCTCTCTCTCTCTCTCTCTCTCTCTCTCTCTCTCTCTCTCTTCTATCTCTTTATTTCTCTGTTGCATCTCTCACTTCTCTTCCTCTGTCTGTCTCTCTCTCTTCCTCTGTCTTTCTCTTCCTCTCTCTCTCTCGCTCTCTCTCTTACTCTCTCTATCTTTCTTCCTCTTTCTCTCTCTCTCTCAATCCCTTATCTCTGTTTACTGGAGTCATCACACTAGAATGCCTGGTGAGGTTCCTTACAGAACAGTGGCCTTACATCCCGATTATCCTACATCACAGGAGTCCTCAAACATCTTAAAGGTCACAAATATGCCGAACCAACACGTGCTCCGATCAGAGATAAAGCCTCAAAGATCTGAACGATGCTGTCATTATCTTCACGCTCGCTTGTTTTAGTCTGTTAAGGAATCGTCCTTTCACCGCTCCGTGAAATTGACTCCTTCATGTTTGTTCAGGAGAGAGCGGAGCGTTTGGATCAGATACGGAAACATGAGTTGGGATTGAGAGGATTTGAAGAGTGAGCAGAACTCATAACCGTTTCAGATCTGCTGGTGGTGGCCTTTTATCCTGTAGAGCCCACCACCATTAACTCACACACCACTTCTGATCACTATCTACACACACACACACACACACACACACACACACACACACACACACACACACACACACACTCACTAAACAGACCTACATTATAAAACAGTATATAACTAATATGTACACCTTGTTGTTGTAACTATAAAACCTAAAAAATTTGCTAAAATAACGAGATAATACCATAAAATCATGCACAACTCAATACCCTGAAATTAACTGTAATATATTGTATAGATTGCAGATTCTAGATTTTATATTACATACAGTATATATAAAAAAACACCATGACCTTCTATTACAGGTTTTAGGGTATACATACGGCATATATATACACATTATATATGCATGTGTAACTGTAAACTGTAATGTAAACTGTTTACATTTCTTAACTGTAGGCTGTATAGAAAGTAGTGTTGATTTCAATTCAATTCAATTTATTTCACTTCACACTCAACTCAACTGAACTCAACTCAATTCAATTCAAAACACTACGTGTGTGTGTGTGCGTGCGTGTCTGTGTGTGTGTGTGTGTGCGTGTGTGTGTTAATGAGGACTGTGTGATCACAGTTTTGCCTTGTTTAATTATTAATTTGTCCTGGGACGTTCCCGTTCCAAACACGTCCATTAGAGATGTCGCACACCTTGTGTGTGTGTGTGTCTCAGAACAGTGCGGTAATAGAACAGAGGTCACAGGTTAGTCTAGCAAGCACGTGACCTCCTGCACTAATGCGCTCACACTCTTTCAAGCCTTTCAGAGGCAGCGGGAATGAGCCCCAGCAGAGGGTCGGAAACAGCTTTACCTACATCTGTCTCCCAGAACAAACCTGCCCCGTGTGTAGAGTAATGGCCTGTGTGGACCTGACGGAGCAGAGGAGGGCGAGAGAGGTCGAGGACTCTCAGCCTGCGTCTCAGTGAGTAGACCAGCCCTCTTCCGGTGTCGAGGCCGTCCTGTGGAGACTCCGAGGATCTCGGGGAGCAATTCCATTTACTCGCTTGATTTAATAGTGTTGCCTCACAGCCTTGACCCGTAGAACTCAAGTTCGAGGCCCAGTCAGGGTCTTTCTGGATGCTTGTTTCATGCTCACCCCGTGTTTGCGTGGGTTTCCTCGGACAGTCGGACCAAGGGGGGGGGGGGCGAATTCCGTGCGGGATTCGAACCTTCAACCATTTAGACAAAACATGCATTTTTTGGCTTTCTCTCTCTCTCAAAAGGTCCAATTTATTCTCACAACGCACATTTGTGCCACTTCATTGGGGCAAAATGAGGCAAACTTGCGTTTCAATTAACAGGAGTTGACTGTTATTTTTTTGTTGTTAATTTCAGCCTATGCTGATATGGCAAATAACACATGATTATGTCATTATCTCTGTGGTAAGAAGAATATGGTATAAAGAATACCTGAAAACCATATTTGAATATCATACTGTAACAATTTAGATCATAAACAGCATCTAATACCTTCAGGACCCTGCAGATGGCGATATCACCTCATCAAATGTAGTGGAGTGAAGAGTACATGTACTCCATCACAAATGTAGTCGAGTAGAGAGGAAAAGTTCTATTTTTGATACTAAGGACAAGTACAAAGTAGCCAAAAATACTTAAGCAAAAGAACGAATACACTTTCATAAAGAGATTACCATGAGAATATACAATGAGTACATTAAACCACTGTAAGTAGTCAAGTTGTAGCCAATAGTAGCTGAACCCCAAGGCAACAAAAGTCACTCTGAAATGATGCTGTGAAACGTCAATATTCCCGTGTCCACCATCATTTTCCCGCACGGCTTTAAGTCTCTTGAGCTTGGAGTTCTCCAGAGATTCACAGGTGGCCACTGGTCTTCTCTTCCTCTTTTTCATGATTTTTTTCTTTTTCCTATTTTTCATGACATCTGACACTTTTGACCACTTTTGACTTTTCAGGATGTTCAGTTGGCGTTCTAAGGGGTTTAAGTCTCTAGAGTTGGGAATTGGGTTGGAGACTTTGCCTGGCCTGTCCACCATCTGTATCCTGAGCCATCCTTTGGAGAGGTGCTTAGGGTTCTTATCACACATCAACACAACTCTGTGCTTTGGTGTGTTCCAGCAGATGTCAGAATTCCAGTTTCCGTCAATGAACCGTAGCTCCCCAACGCCAGTAGTGCTCAAGCAGCCCCAGATCATGACGCTCCCACCACCATGTTTAACGGTAGACAAGACTTACTTTCCGGCACACACGCTTGACACCTTCTGAAACAAATAGGTTTATCTTGGTCTCATCAGAGCACAGGACATGGTTCCAGTAATCCTGGACCTTGGTTTGCATGTCTGCAGCAGATTGTTTGTGATCTGTCTTGTGCATCATCGTTAGAAGTGGACAATTCTAGACTGACAACAATGCACATCAATTTGATGCTTTGTGCGGCGTCCAGTCTGAGCACTGAAAGGCCTTTATTATTATTATCATTGATTTTTGCAATAATGTAGAGTGTAACTCTTCTGCACTTTTTATTGTCACGTCTACATCTACATACTCTTGCCTACATTTTCACCTCTATTCACAATGGTCAGACCCTGAAAGAAATTCCTTGTTCCTTGTTGGTCCTTTTTGGTTGTGTTAAAATATGTTTGTAATCTCGAGCCAAAAAAGCAGAGGTCAATGAACGTTGACCATCAAACCTAAAAATGTAAGCACATTGCACCGCGAATAAACACTCTGTATGTTTGTGTGTGTGTGTATATGTGTGTGTGAGAGAGAGATTTCCTCGTCTCTCTCTATTTTTCTCTCTAGGGTCCACAGAATGTTGCCCTGACATCTGATAGCGCCTGATTGGGCCGAAGGCTGTCTGACCCACTGCCTGTCAGCAATTACCTCACGTTAAAAAATCCCCCTCGAGTTGCAAATTCAATCAGGCAGGACTATCATCGCCAGCCCTGTCTCCAAACTCCAGAGCTGCAAACCAGATTACAGCACCAACCTCTCCCAGAATCCAATCTCTTTTCTCCATGATCCAAATCGGGATATGTCTACCGATGGCCAGGAAACTCTTTAAGCTCTTCACATACACGTATATATTCTTCAGGACGGGACAATGAAATCTTTAGATCAGCGAGGGTCCTGATGAACCGCTCACGACAGGAGACGGGGGTCTAGTTGATGGTTCGCAACATCCCAACCCAGGCAATTATGTGCAAATGGATCCCGATGATTCCCGAGTTTCCTTTACGTCTGTGATTATGCAGGAGCACGCAGGCCATGCTGAGCAATAAAAGCGCTCAAATTGGGCTTTTTTAGGGCGCCGTGCATTTGCGGGAAGCTATGGGTCAATTTCGGCCTGAAGATGGAGGAAGTGGTCAACGTGGCGGTCAATGGTTCGTTGCGATAAGTCTCAAATGGTATTGACGGCGACTGGCATGAGGCTTTTGAAGAAAGAGAAAGTTGTGAGATGCTAGTCACGGGGTCAATACGGTAGAATAGTCGCGACACACAACCCTTTGTGTGTATGCAGTGTGTAAACGAGTGTGTTTGCTGAGTGTGTGGTCAGAACTGGACCTGGTGGTTTGGGTTTGACCACGGTGGCTCTCAACAACTGTCCGTGTCTCTTCTATCTGATGGAAATGGGCATGATCAGTTGTTAAGTGCCCTCTTTGCTCCTGGCCAATAACTCTTAACGCAGCCTGTGGTCACTCGAGCGGTCGGCAGGGTAAAATATTCATTGCTGAGGAGTGGTGGTTTTCCTTTGGCCTGGTCTAAAAGCTCGGCCTGGTTTTGTGTCTTAACCAGACCAGTAAAACGGCAGGGCGGATGGGTGAGAACCATCCCTGCAGTCAGAAGGACCGCTCCCGCATCCCTCACCGCTGCTTGTGGTGCTTTTAAATATACGTATAGAAATTAATACTTGTTTGCTATATATACTTTGCACATTTCATATTGAAAAGAGATGTGTTGATTGCAGCTCTTTAAAAAAGCAGAGATAGAATCCAATGTTTATTAGAATAGGCTGATTTTATTACACTAGGAGGATTGATGCCTGTAGGGGGCGTAACCATCTCTCTCCATGACCAAACTACTATTTTAATCTAACAATTTTAATTTAATTTTAATGTTACAATTTCTAGTCTTTAAATGTATTACGGCACTTTGCATTTCTTCGAGCTAATTATAGCTGAAACTGTTGCATAACTATTTTATTTTATATTGAAATGTATTTGGAGCAATGTTCTTAACTAAAACAAATTTACTGTGCTCGGAAAAAAAAAACGTTTTAAACTTTTATGTATTTTTAACTTTAACTCTTTTAAAATTCAGCTGTAATATACATTTTATTTTAATTTAATAGTATACATTCGCAATCATTTCACATGAATTTATCTTTAAAATAAATGGCGTTCGATCTAATGTCTACTTTAATTGTAGTTGAGAAGTGTGGGGCAGAATATAAATCATTAAATAAATAATAGCAATAGAATATACTATATTAAAATATTATATATTTTATTTGTATCAAAAAATGAATAAATGATTACGGGACATTGCTTATAAATTAAATATATATAAGTATAAACATTACACAACTGTTTGATTCAACCATATGAATTCAGTTCTTATATATACATCTACGTACGTCTGCATTTAACCATCTAGTAAAGTTAGACACACAGTGAAGTGGACACACACAAACCTGGAGCCGTGGTGTCGGTGGGTCACACCTATCACACATACAGATCTTACCAGTAAAGTTCTAGCAAATTTACGGCATGCAGTCATGTGTAAACAGACAAATGCCGGCATGGATGCAGTGTTGTCTCCTCCGGCATGGATGTGGATCACTCAGAACCTCAGCCGGGGAGTGAAACGAGCAAGAACAAAAGCTATTAGGACTTTAAAGGGCTCTAAAACTAAAATATTAGTAGTAGTGATGCTATGGTGCAGGTGAGGTTCGGTTCCAGACTTCTACCTAATGCAGCCTTCCTATTCTATGTCTATTACCTCTTGGGCCCAAGACCAATTCCACTGGACCACAACTGCCCTCATAGTGCAAGACTTAAAAATTAAAATGGATTCAAATGAATGTAGCTTATTCTGGTGGTCTAATGGCTTCGACACCAGGTACCTGAGGTGTTATGCCGCTAGTAAGACCAAAGTTGATTTTCATTTTGTTTGTGTTGAGCCTCCCAGTTCAATGATGGGAATAACTCCACTGTATCACAAAGGGTTTAGGAGTAACCAAGCTAAGCCCAAGTTGGCAATTGTGGTCCAGCGGGGGAATTTGACGTGTCTCCAAAAGGATGCAGGTGTCATTGGTCAAGTCACTGACCCCAACATGCCCCCCAGATGCTTAAGGCTGCCCACTGCTCCAGGTAGAACGCAAAAGACTATCTAACAAAAGAGGGAGTGATACCTGTGTGAACCACCGGCTTCACCACTGAATCTGTGGTTCTAGTGACTCATCTGAAGATCGAGAATGAGTGTTTCAGAGGCACGCAGACCCCCCGCTGCTGTTTCTGGGGGTTTTCCATCCCAGATTGACGCTAAACCGCGGGTCACGTGACGGAAGCCGACCTTTACCGAGGCTGATGGGAACGTGGCGATGAGAGCTCTGTGTGGTTTGCTGTACATCAGAAGCACTGGAGCCTTCACTGATGTATCTGCAGAAGATGAGTTGTTGAGTCTGTTTGTTGAGATACCCCCCCCCCCCACCCGCCCCATCACAGTCTCAGTTTAAATCCCACCCATCTTCCGCTCTTTTAGTCTATTTATGCATGTCTGACACTCGTTTTTAGTTGTGTCTGTTGTTGAGAGTGGTCTTCTCTCTTCCAGATCCGTTTCTCTCTTTCTCCACTCTCTTTCCCTATCTCTGTTATTTCCTGCTCTCGCTCTCTCCGTCTCATCACTTGGTTTCTCCTCTCTCACTCTATCCTCCACGATTCTCTCTGTTTTCTCCATCCTGATTGTGTTTCTCCTATCCATTTCTGTCTCTCTACGTCACTCTTGTTTTCTATTACTCTTGCCCTCCGTTTCATTCTTGCTTTCTTAGTTTCTTTTTAGTTCTCTCTGTCCTTCACTTTCTCTCTTGTTTTATCTTTCTGTTTCTCTCGTTATCTCTTTATGTTTCTATTTGTTCACTGTTTCTATTTTTCACTCTCTTTCTATCTCTTCATCTTGTTTGTATTTCTCTCTGTGTCTCACTCTTGTTTTCTCTCTCTCTCGTCTTTCTCTCTTGTTTTAGTTTTCTCTCTCTCTATTTCTTGTTTTCTGTTAAGATTTCTATTTGTTCTCTGCTCCCCCCCCCCTCTCCCTCTCATTATCTCTCTCTCTCTCTATCTTTTTCTCTCTTGTTTTATGTCGCTTCGGATAAAAGCGTCTGCCAAATAAGTTGTTTTGTCTTTCTGTTTCTCTCTTGTTTTCTGTAAAAAAAAATGTTGTTCTCTGTTTCTCTTTTGCCCTCTATCTCTCTCTCTCTCCATCTTGTTTGTCTTTCTCTTTCTGTTTGCCTCTTCATTTCTCTCTCCCTCAAGCATTTTTACCTTTCGTTACTCACAGTCTTAATAAGTACTCCGCCTGTGTTACCAAGATGAATAACCTGGTTTCTGGTGTTGACGTCACGTCTTGTGGCTCGTAGACATGACTCTGTCGGATCCTGGTGGGATGTTTGGTCAGCCATTACAGCTCGACTGTGGCCTTGGTGGAGAGAGAAGCTGAAGCACCACACCATGATATTCAGCTTGTATTCACCACATCTCTTTCACTCACTCTTTCTAGTCTTCCAATCCCTGATTCATACTTTATAAATGTACAACAAAGGACATGCTAATTTTATTGAATGTTATTTTGAGCCAGATTGCAGTGTAATATTTTATCCAAACATGTATTTATTTATCTCTTCTTATTTATTTAAAAATGCATTTAATTATTCATATATTTGCTTATGCATTTATTTGTATTAACTTACTCATTCATTTATCAAATCAGTTGATTCTATTTTCGTCTCAATTGTTTGAATTAATTTTGAATTACTTGTTTGACTGATGTATTAACTGTTTAAAGAAAATGTTTTTTTTTTAATAAATTATACATTTTGCACAACAACGGAAGTATGCACATTTATCTGGTTAATGGATTATTATAAACATAAAAACACTTTAGCAAAATAATTGATTTTTAAATACTGTACTGTAATTGGCACTTGTTTTAATTAATATCAATAAAAAAATGAGATTTACGGCAATGTATAATTGCTAAGTTGAACACTGAACACTGACTACATCTTTCTTTATATAGGACTACACATCCCATCCAGCTGTTGGTGCTTGTCTTGATTGTTTCCAGCTGTTTCTGGTTCCACTCCTCATAAACAGCTGTATTTCCCAGCTGAAGGCGTCAGGTCTTGTTCTGTCTGTCCGGTTCTATATTTTAGGTTTATAGATACTGCTGTTTGTTTGTGTTTGTGAATCTATTTACTATTAAACCTGTGTGTGACCAACACTGTGAATATAATAATTTTTTTCTCTTATCTTCAATATTATTATTTTTTTTTTACTATTTCTGGCTTTCTTTTCATTTTTTCCACGTTTTTATTTTTACTTGTTTAACCGATTCCATCAGTGGATGAAATTCCATCTTGTTTGTGTGAAATTTTGTCCGGAACGGAACAGATTCTCTCTCTCTCTCTCTCTCTCTCACACACACACACACACACACACACACACACACACACACACACACACACACACCATAAATCAATTGCTCTCTCTCTCTGTCACACTCACTCGCTTGCATTTTTCCCCTTTTACTCTCACTCACTCACTCACTCTCTCAAACACACAAATGCTTTAAAATGGAATGAAGATCAGTTGTCATTTGTTTTCCTAAATCGGGAAACTGAGCCTGGACGGAGAAACCTCAGCTTGAGCTTCTATCAGCGGGTCAAAGACATTAAATTCTGATATAGATTATTTTTATATTATAAAGATCTGATGATACTGAAAGCTACTTATCATAACCCCAGTGGCACTGTGTACATTGATATGCATAAACACACACACACACACACACACACACACACACACACATGGAATAGGTATATAATATTGATATATCAGAATCAGAACCCGTTTTATTGGCCAAGTATGTACATGGAAAACAAGGAATTTGATGTGGTCTGACTCTTTTGTTCTCTCTTGTACCAAAAGAAAAAAATACAAGAAAAAATAAAAATAGAATAAAAATACACAAAAAATGTAAACATATTTTTTATATTAATAAACCTGATATTGAAATATTCTAAATATCACATTTATATCACTTGGATAGAAAAATAAGAACATTAAGAATAGATAAAGTAAAATGGTTAAAAATAAGTAAAAATACATAAAATAAGTAAAAAAGGCGAGAGAGTGTATTTATTAAAACATTTTTTATTTGATTTTTTTTGACACATGGCTGCTTTGTCTTTCCCTTTTCCATGGTTTTTTAATTGTTTTTTTTTTTTCTGGAAACAAGCAATTCGCTTTTGATAAGATTCACAAGAATCAGCCTGATTCGCTCTGACTTCTTCTCAAGAGTGACCGTTACCGATGTGTCTGCTGATGGTTAGAGGAGTAAAGGTGCGGGTCCAACCGTCCCGCCCTTCTTTATTCCTCCTCCGTGGTTGTTCTTATGTCACACCGATGCCCTTTCATGGTTCTCCTGTGTTCCTCGGACGTGTAAGTGTTTGAGATCCCTCACCCTGGTTTGTGGCATCAGGCTGTTGTTTGCACGGATGAAATCTCCCAGTGGCTTTTAGCAGCCGCCGAACCTCCACAGGTCACCACAGGTCGCCCGCTGGATTGTGTGGCAAACCTTCAGCCACGCCCTGTCCTCACCAGGGATAAACTGTAGGTTGGATCGGGTTGTTGTGGGCCACATTATGGATACCACTGACCACTTGTGAAGACTCCTATGTGTGTCATTCTGCATCTCACCGCGAGTGGAAATTAAAGATGTGACTTCAACCCTGATTGGAGGAACCGTGTTGTCGTTGTGATGATGTCACACAGCGAATTGGGGTTGAATTGCCAGTTATGGCCAACAGGGACTCATACAAAGCTAGTGGTTTGCATTAACCCTGTTATGGGAGGTCAACACACACACACACACTCACACGCACACATGTGAATGTGTGTCCTGCTCTGTGATTGGTTAGCTATCATCTGCTAAAAGTGGATCAACTGTCACAGAACTGAACATGGGAATTTAGCTATAACACGTACGGTAAATGTGCATTTTATTAAGGTGAAGTCCAAAGCAGGTGCACAGTCAGAGAAAAAATCAGATACATTATTCAGTATTTAAGCGCAGAAGTGAACGTAGCTACTAGCATCTATCTATCTATCTATCTATCTATCTATCTATCTATCTATCTATCTATCTATCAGTCTGTCTGTCTGTCTGTCTGTCTATCTATCTATCTATCCATCCATCCATCCATCCATCCATCCATCCATCCATCTATCTATGTATCCTGGGTTCCTGGGAATTGCTAGCTAAAACTGTCACATTATGTAACAGAGGTTCAACAACACGTTGTGGTGATGATGACTTAACTTTGCGTATCATCTGAAGAAACCAGATTCTTCACCACAGACCAGTGACTGTCCAGTCCTGTGATAGATCTCACGACAATACAACACAGCAGCACAAACCAGATCTATCGTGCGATTCCTCTCGTGTCTCAATAAGACAATAATGACACGAGATATCAGGGATTAAATAAGAGTTTCTCACTACGGCCACTAGGGACAATATCAATTGTTGTTAGACAGACAGACAGACAGCCAAACAGACAGATAGATAGATAGATAGATAGATAGATAGATAGATAGATAGATAGATAGATAGATAGATAGATAGATAGATAGATAGATAGATAGATCAGATAGACAGACAGCAGACAGACAGACAAATAGATTGATGGATAGATAGATAGACAGACAGACAGACGTATAGACACATAGATAGATGGATGGACAGACACATAGAAAGACAGACAGAGAGACAGATAGATAGAGAGACAGACAGATAGACAGATAGATAGATAGATAGATAGATAGATAGATAGATAGATAGATAGATAGATAGATAGATAGATAGATAGATAGATAGATAGATAGATAGATTCAAAGCCGACAGCTGTAAAGATGTATTAGTGCAAATAAATGAGGTTTTGTTTGAATGTTTATTACAGTATCATTCTGCAACTCTGAAATATTGTTGACTCTTCACAGGAAGACATTTGGGTTCCTCGGTCACGTTCTCACGTACATGTGTTTGCATGCGGACAGACATTCAAATCATCAGCGGCGAGTCCTAGACATCTCATCGTTATGTCACTGCTGTCGAAACGCATCACGTATTCAGAGCGACGCCATTCCCACGCCGGACATCTGACTGACGTCTGTGAGAGAAGTCTCCAAAACCACCACACCGGCCATCAAAAAACCAACTACTTCCCCTGTCGCCGCCTCACTTCTCGTTTCTGCGTCTGAGGAGCCAATGGCGCCGCGTGGATCAGCCGGGCCTTTGCGTGACAGCCGAGCAGACAGACGCGCTCAGTTTCCCTCATTCAGACCGGAAGTAGCGCTATTGCAACGGTAAACGGTTTCTCACTTCTGCTGTTATTCTCACACACACACACACACACACACACACACTCAAAGCCTCTTATAACGTTTTGTTTTGCTTCGTATTTTTGCAGAATCATCTCAGAAATTGCAAAAACAGGAAGAGTGACTGGTGTGATAAGAGCTTTCATCTGATACTCGTCGTTACTGGCTGTTTTTCACTTTCTTTGCACGTTTGATTATTAATGATAAGGAGTTCTGATTTTGCTCAGCGCTGCTTGCCCAAGTCATTGTAAATATTAAATTAAAAAGACAGTAAAAAAAACAGTGTCCCCGTCATGTGTTCAAAACATCATGTTTTTCATAGAATCTTGTGACTTTACAGCATAAAACTGTTTTAATTACAACACAGCAAACTTACAGTTAAAATCATATAGTAAATTTACAGGGATTTAATACAGGGCATTCATCATTGTAAAAATTGATTTTTTTTTTTTTTTTACTGTAAAGCATGTTTATTTAGATTTTTTTTTTAAAGGTATACCTGTAAGTTTCTGAGATCTGCTTTCTGAGATCTCTGTGAACCGGAAATTAAGCAAAAACAAAAAATATTTTATTGGTACAGTGTACTAGTATTAAAACACAAATTGTAATAATAGGTAATATATGTGGAGTGTATTTCATATAAATTAATGACTACATAGAGCAATTATAGGCTTCATCCTTTTTTGGTGGTTTAGACTTACAAATTTTGTGTTTATCTGCAAAAATATAGATTTAGAAATTAAAGCCAATAAAGATATCTAGGAATATATTAAACAAATATATTGGTCTGGCACACAAATAGATTTTACTGATATATGATAGAGTAAGGGTTACAGAATGTCTCTTAACCATAAAAACATTTGGACATTTTCTAGCACAGAATTTGTAGTGATTTAATTAGTCATTATTCTATTAAAAAATGTGCACTCATGTCCATTCTTGAATTGCCTTACAGAGCTGAAGGGTTTGAGTGCCCGGGCGAGCCTATGAAGGGTCACCCATAGCTGAAGGGCCAAAGAAAACTCAGTTCATAAAACCCTTATAAATAACTAAAGTACAGATATTGCTACGTCACCCAGGGTGTGGTCATCATAGCCCCACCCTACTCTCTCTCACGAGACCCAGATGGTCTTAGCCCTAAAGGACCCACCCGCAGGAGGGAACCTTGGGTGTAGGTACATTCCCAATCATTTGTCAAGGAATCTGGCTATCGGGACAGGGAGTAGAAAAGACCTCGAGCTTGTACTGGAGGTTGAGTGGTACCAGCTAGAAATAGTTGCGGTTACCTTCGAGTTCGGGATCAGGATCACAACTACTCAAAAGAGATTGGAGCGTCCTCTACTATGGCCATAGCTATTGAGAGAGGTGGTGGGCGTGAGTGGATTTGCTCATCGCTCCCCAACTCAGCCGTCATGTGTGGAAATTCTCCTCAATTGACGGGAGAGTAATTTTCTACGCCAACTCCCACCTCCTGAAGAACTTAAACTAGATCCTAAGGGAGGATCGCATTGAGTAAGAATGGACTATATGCAGATTAGTACCTCAAGCCGCTGGTTGAGTATCTCAAGTCGCTGGTTAAGTACCTCAAGTCTGGTTGACTACCTCAAGCCGCTGGTTGAGTATCTCAAGTCGCTGGTTAAGTACCTCAAGTCACTGGTTGAGTATCTCAAGTTGCTGGTTAAGTACCTCAAGTCACTGGTTGAGTACCTCAAGTTGCTGGTTGAGTAGTTGCTCAAGTCTTTGGATGCTGTTGGGCTGTCGTCATTGACAAGCTTTAGTAACATTACACGGAGGTCATGATTAGTACCCCTGAAGTGGCAGACTAGGGTTGGGGTTTTCATCGAATTTCATTGTTTCATCAAAAAAAGAGGACCAGAGACAGTCCTACCACTCCCAACACACCAGCAATTGCATGGATTTAGCACTTCAAGAATCGACAAAACAATAATTGCTGTAACAATGGCATATCTCTTTACACAAAATGTATACATTTTGTAAACTGCTATTTTATTTCTGGGTCACAGGGAGCTGGAGCCAATCCGGAGCACAGAACCTTTATTAGAGCCCAACCAACCACAGAGCGGTACACACAGACACACTTTCACACTTTTTAAAATATTTCCATTGTCCTTGTCCCTCATTTTAGACCGTGTGAAGAAAACAAAGACCTGAAGGAAACCCACGCAAGCATGTGGAGGGCGTGTAATGTCAACACAGAAAGGCACTTCCTGCTGTGAAGCTAAATCGCAAGGCCACTATGATGGTCAGACAGTTACACACACACACTCTCATCAGTAACACACAGTCAAACTTTTCACTATTTCATGTCCAATTACTATCAGGATACTAGAATACAACTTAAAGAAGTTTTTTTTCTTGTGTGTTACCCAGTATTGTGGTTTTGTTTAGGTGTTTTCATGGCCTTTCATTTTTCTCAGGCCACCCACGATTCACTGAGTTAGTTTTTTAGCTTTTGGTTCCGTGCTTGTGAAATTTACATGCATCCAAAACTAGTGCATTTTTCTCTAGATTTGAGAACTTCTGGGCAGTGATTATGTCTGAGACTTTGATACGTTTGCCGTATTTTTTTTAACCACATATCTAACTACAGTGCAAAAGAAAATGTTATTTTTCAAAATTTTTTGAAAAAAGTCTAACTGCTTGAATTGCATTTCTTCGGTCCTCACTGACTTACGACAGCGTGTGTGTCTGCATCTGTGCTTTTTGCAATTGCTCTGTGTTTATACACACTCACACACACTCACATGACCACTGATATGCACACACACACACACACACACACACACACTCACACAAGCACATGAATATGTACAAACATACACTCACACGCACATGAACAAGTAACTAAGCATGTATTTAGTTTTTACTTTTTTAGCAGTATAAATAACAAATTTGTTGTTTGTATGGATTTTATGTTTTAAGTACTTTTTTTTCATCATTTTATCATATTTTTATTTATGGTATACATAAATGCAACTTTTTAACGTGGCCAAATTTCCACAAATTTGCCAAAAGGCTGAATTCAATTTTTTCTTCTATTCAGCTATTAGAGTTATCAAATTCCTTTACTTATTTAAATTGATTGATTTGTTTATTTATTTATTTGTTCATGAATGTATGCATGTATTTGTGTATGGGTGTCTTTATGTATATAGGTCTGCATGTATGTATATATAGTTATAATGTGTGTGTGTGTGTGTGTGTGTGTGTGTGTGCGTGTGTGTGTGTGTGTGTAAATGTTTAATTCTGCATTAATAGAGAGTCTTAAACATCTCGCATGAGCAACAAACCATAAATTTGCATTAAAACCAGATGCTGCATCTTCTCGCCCTTGATTTGGTTTAATTTTCCCACAATTAGAATGCCGAGCTTGTACCCACAAACCTCTGCTGTGGCCCCAGAGTCAGAGCCACAGGGCCCTCGGCCCTTTTAACCTCCTACGGTAAACCTGTGGCACCACTGCACACACACTCTCCACCACTGCGCTCCTCAACACACTCCTCTATGATGACGTCTACTGTGCCACACAACTTTCTCGTCTTCTCAACTTTCTCAAATTATCTCATCCTTTCACTTTATTGGTAAAGGATTTCGCTTTATCCTTTACCAATAAAGTAAAATTCAGCACAGTTCTGGACTCATACAAAAATAAACGTGACAACGTGTGATTCATGAAATCACAATTTAATTTATTGTGATTTTTCAAACATTTAAGGGTTTAAAATGCATTGTGATTAAGAACATTACACAATAGAATAAATAAATAAATGATAAATTATTTTTTTAAACAATAATAATTAAAGGCACTGGTGAAGCACATAATTATAAACATTATTAAATCAATTAATTTGACAGTTATTTAAATGAAATGAAAATTAGCATACTTTTAAGACATATGTAACTCATACATCGTTTTTCTTACATTAAAATGAAAAAAACATGTTGGAAGTGAAACCTTTTAGAGATCTGCAAGATCTGCAAGCAGAAGTTTTTTGTTTATTTTTTATTACCAAGCAATGTTTGCTTTAGGCTTTAATCTAAAGTAATGTAATGTAATGTAAAGTTCAAAATGCATTTTGTTGTGACTATTTCAGTGACTGTTCAAAACAATGACTGCTTCTTCACATAAGTTAAAATTTCTAATTTTAAAATTGCTCAAAAACATTTAATGTAATACGGTAGATAAAAAAACAAATGAAAGAGAGAGAGAGAGAGAGAGTGAGAGAGAGAAAGAGATGTTTCCACACACCCACACGTATCACAGCGGAAACCAGACATTAGGCTCTTGTCACGAAAGGTTGTTGTGTGTGACACACACTATTCAAAAGTGAGTGTGTGTGTGTGTGTGTGTGTGTGTGTGTGTGTGTGTGCGTCTTCACACTTTCAATCATTTCATTTGTGTGCAACACAACTTTAACCACAAATCCTGCAAACACCTGAGACAAAACTATTGATTTACAGTCATTTTTACATGCAGTTTGAATAAAAAATAATAAAAAAGAAACAGTGTTTTGCATTCAATTGTTTTATTTTGTATATTTTATTACTACTAAATATATGTCTTTTAAATCAAACAAGTTTCTGCAGAGTATAGTAAATTATAAAGAATCCAAACGGTGCGTCTGTCTGTCTGTGTGTGTGTGTGTGTGTGTGTGTGTGTGTGTGTGCCTGCATTTAAGTTCAAAGTTGGGGCCCAAATGCTGGGTGTGTATACTAAAGTGGGGACCTGTGGTCACTTGTGGGGACCGTCTGCTGGTTTTGGTTAGGGTGGGGGAGTGTATTGTTTTGCATATGTCAATAGTCTGTCCCCACTGTGTGTGTGTGTGTGCGTGCGTGCGTGTGTGTGTGTTTGTGTGTCTTGAAATTCACAATGCACATGTATTGTGACCGATTTCCTAGTGCCAAACTTTTGAGATATGCATGCATAGTGTGTGAGGCTGGATTGTGTATAGAAAATGCATGCGATAAAAATGAATTGTTTTAAGCGAAGCTTTAGTTTAGTTTAGTTTAGTTTAGTTTAGTTTAGTCTCACACACACACATACACAGCCAACAATGTCACTACACAAAGTCTCAGCGCAATGTTGAAAAACAAAAAATGATCCGTGCAGATATTTGTTACATTTCCAAGTATAAAATTCTCCATTTTTTAAAGTACGATAATAAAGGATTTGACCTAAAATGTTTGATTTGGAAAGTGCTCGTCTGCTTTTTCAGCTCTGTGACGTGTTGTTGTTGTTCTCACCACATCTTGTCAAGAATATGCAGAGACAGAAAAGAAAAGCGTGGGAAACGAGTGTGTGGTCTTCACAAGACAAGCGCGGCTGAAAAGCAGTGAAACGTCTTTGCTGATTGTAAATTCACACCGCGAAGGAAACCGACCACGAGCCTAAAAGATCCGAACAGTCAGATCCGGTCACTATGAGCCAGAAGAAGAACCTCTGACCTCACCATTCAGCCTGTGGTGTAAAGCAGTGGTCTCCAACGGACCAGTCCAGTTTCAATCATTTTATCAAAATTATATATTTGAATCATATATTGAATCATTCAATCATATATTTTTTTTATTGGTAAACAGTTGAAACAGATGAATATAAAGTGATTTAACATGGTACATACTCAGTGATATTTGAAGTTTCTTTTCATATCAATAAGAAAACAAATTCTATATTCGCTTTTTTGTTTTAAATAGTCAGACACCTTTTTAGAATTGGACTTGATTTTATTTTCTCGTTTATACTTTGTGGCTTATACTTGTGGAAAGTGACTTAGAAACGGAAAGAGAAAAAAACATTTTCGTTTTCAAAATCATTCTTCAGTGTCTCTTCTTCAGTTGCGTGTGCACATCACACAGAATCACAAGAAGCACTAGAAGCATTAACATTATCAAGAAACATTGGGAAAAAATGTCTGTTCTTACGATTTAGAACGAAAATGCAGCCTTATTGGTAAAAGTGCTGCCAAACAAAAATGGGTAGATGGAGAAAGAAAATGATAACATGAAATACACGAAAATGTGAATAAATTACATTCGCCTTTTCAATAAATGTCTTTGTTTGATATTTTTGCCACTAATGAGATTCTTCGACGGACCGGTTCCATTTCATCCACACATCGGGTTTTGGGAACCATGGGTGTCAAGTACTTGAGTAAAAGGACTTTGTTTCTTTACTTAAGTATTTTTGGCTACTTTGTGCTTGTACCAAGTATCCAAAATATATGCAACTTTTACTCTCCACAAGACTACATTTGTCATTGAGTATCAGTACTCTTTACTCTTTACATTACATTACATGAACGAGCACTTACCGTTACTTGTTACATTG
>MU204446.1:1050482-1062728 GCA_017309775.1 Paedocypris sp. Pulau Singkep
ACCATGGGTGTCAAGTACTTGAGTAAAAGGACTTTGTTTCTTTACTTAAGTATTTTTGGCTACTTTGTGCTTGTACCAAGTATCCAAAATATATGCAACTTTTACTCTCCACAAGACTACATTTGTCATTGAGTATCAGTACTCTTTACTCTTTACATTACATTACATGAACGAGCACTTACCGTTACTTGTTACATTGTGATTATGGATTATGGATTGTGATCGTCATCTTTTGGAACCACATACAGTAAAAAAAGAGTTTCTTGTTTTTCACATTTCTCTGTGTTTTATGAGCCTGAATTTGGTAAAATAGTATAACTAAGCGGCATGTCCCGTGGTTTATTATTCTTCTTCAGTGTTTATTTATCACAGAAAGTATTTGCTTTCCTAGCCATTGTCGCCTTTCTACTTGCTCACGAGTCACAGTCACGGCTAAAAGGTCACAACAAGTAAGCAAAGAGATGGATGAATGAATGGAGGGATGGATTGGATGCCTGACTACATTATGCTGTACTTAAGTAACTGATCGGAGGAAATCAATCTGTTTTTCTCACACTTCTCTCTGATCTGAAACGAGTGATGGGTTGTGAACTGAAACCAGGTCAGAGCTGCCACACGACTAACCGTGGAACACACCGTTGATGAAGCGTTAGATACCCTCACTACGCTTTTTCAGCAGTTAGAACATTCATTTCTCCACCTGCTGTTGCATCCCTACCCAGAATGCACTACAGCTGAGATGAGTCATTGGAAACATCATCCAACAGCTTCACCTCTACGTTTCTCATATTTGTACTTCTGATCTTACCTTTACTTAACCAGTGCCATTTTCTACGATTTTATTTCTCGTTTCCAGCATCATTTCTTCTGGTCCTGCCTCGTGTTCTCCTCTATATTTTCTACCTGTTATTTCTTCCTCTAGTTTTCTTTCCTCTTTCTGTTTGGTCCTCACTATCTGTCCTCTTTCCTTTCTTTTTCTCATTATATAAACTTCTTCCTGTCCACCTTATTTTTCTGTCACTTTGCCTTTCATCCTCTCTCTTGTGGTCTTATAGTCTTTTTCTCCATCCATCCATTCATTCTTTAATCCACCCATCCATCCTTCCATTTCGTCCATCCATCTATTTTCTGGGTAATGGTGAACTGTGGTTAATCCCAGCCACTCCGAGTTGAATTGGCAGCCAACCAATCACATAGAGGGACACACAAACCCAAACAATTACACTCTATAGGATATTTTTTTTACAAACTTTAAACAGTTCAAAAAATGCAGGAGGAAACCAGAGACCAAGAGGAAACCCACGCAAGAAACTACGCCACCACACCGTCACTCTTTCCCTCCTTTGCTTTGAACCGTTCATCTTCTTGTCCATCCTTCTTCAAATCCACTCTCTTGTTTGTCCAGCTTTGTATCGTTTCTACAGACTAATTTGTGCGCTTCTGTTTTGCCTCTATTCCTCCTTTCTTTCCAGTCTCTTTTATTCTCTCCATCCTGTCTGAAAGTTTTCCCAAGTCTGGTTTAATGTCCTCTTCAAGGCCAGTAATCTTTCCTTTTCCTTTTCTTTTCCCTCCATCTTCCTTTTTTTTTATCTTTCAAGCTGTCACGATGAGGACTCCATAACCCAGAGGCCTTTGTGTTTCATTGTGCTGTTGTGCGTCTCATTGGGTGCAGCTGTGTCATCATTAGCCAGTGTATTACAGTTGATTTATATATTGCTTTCACCCTCACAGAGCAGCTGTACAAACTAATCAATGCAAATCATTTTATTGAACAAAGACTTTGACGTTGACAATGGCCAGTGAACGGCACACCGACATCAGTGGCTAGGAAAATGAAACCAGGGACGTGTGGCTCATTAGTGTCAGACATTGCAACTCTACAAAGTCGTTGTGTGACGGCGGTCCGGGATGCAGGACACCTCTCTCCTGATTGGACCAGAAGTGAACCAATCCATCTCACCATTAGTTGGCGCCAGTGGTCCGAATCAAAGGATTCTCTTTCCTGATGCTTCAGAAGTGACATGTCCAAGCAGAAGTGTAGACCAAGAGAAAAGAGAAAATGATTAGCGCAGATTAGCAATTAGCTTAGACGAAGCCTAATAAGAGGCATAATGACGTGTTCACGGCTTTGCTTTGCGTTCTAGGCTTGTTAGTGCCACCCTCTTTGACACCAGCCTCGTTTAGTTTGATTGAATCACACTAGAGTTCGTTTCCCTATTTGGTATTTCCCTATTAAAAACCTTACCAAGACCACCACTTCAAGCAGGTCTCGGTACGCCTTTTGGTCCACTTTTGGTGCGATTGCAGCTTTCAAATTAGGTGAGCTGGCCTGTGTAATTTTTCCAGAAGATGACCGTGTCGTGATTTCTTAACGTTAACATGTTAGAACAAAAAAATAATTATTATGGGAACAGACGGACCAACCGTTATATTAGCGCTAACGGCTAACAGCTGAAAACAAAGTCGAAGAGCAGTCATAAACTAAGAAAACAGGCAAAGAGTTGATAGCAGGGAACAAATACAATCAAAACGCTCGGGGTTGCTGTGAAGGGGAAAATAATCCTTCGCTACGATCTTCTTCACACAGCGTTGGATAAAGAAACTGCTTGAAATGGCCTCCGTTGCGAAAAAAGAAAAAATATATTTTATGGATGTTAGAGGCAAATTAGCGTAAATAAACCAGAAATGCGAAATGTTAGAATTTAAATTATTGGAAATATTGAAATGTATATTTTGTGCCTTAAAAATCAGGGGGGTGCTTATATTCGCGGGGAGCTTAATACAAAAATATTAAAATACGGTAAAAAGTATACAACGAATGTGCACACAATATGCCAGTGCAGTTGCCCCTCAATATATACCATCATTTGGTCTATTCGTTTTATTTATTTTTATATTGGTTCTATTGTCATTTACCTGCACATTAATTCTGACCAGCCGAAAGTTTAGGAAATATGTTCAATAGCAAACGATGTTGTCACATGACTGTATTTTAGTTTGTTTTAACTGGTTGGGACCGTGAAGAGAAACCAAAACGACAGAAAAATGCTACAATGTATCTACTGAGTTTCGAATCGTAATGGCTCAGATGAGAGATTTAAATCCTCAGATCTTGACTGTTCTAAACCGCCGAAGGTTTCTCTGTCCACCTCAATTGTCCTCCAATTTTCTCCTGTTTTACCTCTTTTTACTACTTTTCGTTTCTACTTTTCCAAAAGTGTTCTGATGCAATTGCACACATTTAACAGTTACTGCGAACGTGGATCTCTTGCACGATAAAATCTGTACCGATGCACCGTAATCACCACGCTTGATGGTTTTAAAAGTCTCTCTTTATTTCTATTTCTCCACACATGGGTAATGAAGCATGCACATATCTCTGCTTTCGTTGAGAACGGCTTCTCTGCATCCTGTCTCAGTATCTGAGCTCATCTTTTTTTTGTCTGGCACATTCAGACCTCTGTCTGCGCCACAGGAAGACAACACTTCTAATTTACACACGCGAGCGCACTACGCTAAATGCACACACACGCATGCAGACCTGCACACGTTGCACGCAACCACACACAAGACAAGTGCGTTACTTTTTTTTCTTGAAAACTGAAAGCGTTCTAGTCTACCGATGCCAAAAATAAGTACGGATGTGTCTGAATTGCAAATTCTGTTTTTGTTTTGAGATTTGCCGTTCATAGATTGTAATAACAGTCATATTTTTGTTTGGAAATTATCTTTTTGGCTTTCAACGTGTAAAACTAGGTATTAGTAAGGCTACTAATCTAGGTAATCTAGTAAGGCACTAAGTCTAGTTTTAAATTGATTCCATTAGCAAAATAGCATATTTTTATTTAAGAATGTCGTTGTGTGTGTGTGTGTGTGTGTGTGTGTGTGTGTGTGTGTGTACGCTCTGTGATTGGTTGACCCCCAATCTAGGGTGTGTCTTACGCCTTCAGGCCCAGAGTTGCTTGGATTTCTCCCTGTGACCCAAAAATGGAAAAAGCGGTTCATATAATGGATTGATTTCTTTAGTTTAAATATATTTATATGAATAAAGTAAATAATCTAGTAAATAGTAATTAAATAAATAAATATTATGACGTGAATTATTAATTTGAACTTTTGTGGAGAAACAGTGGAAACCAACTTCATCACAGCCGAATTGTGAAAGTGTGAGAAAAGTGCTTGCGCTGTGAGAACGTTAAAGCGCGAAACTAATGTGGGAATGACTCACAAACACACGTGGATGTTTGAAGCTCTGAATGGGAAGCAGCAGAGGTTGGTGGTTGGGTTTCGGTCGACCGTGCTCTGGCCCAGAACTGGTGTGATCTGGTCTGGTCTGGTTTTTGGTGAGATTGTAAATCTTGAGGCTTTCAGGGCTCCTACACTGTGGATTGGTGTAGCCACGTTAACCCATATTCTTGCGTTTTCGTTTAACTATATCACCGAAAATGATATATAGGTACGAAAGTGCACAACACACGCTGTATTTATAACTTTTTTGAAGATTTTGGTCCGGGTGTTTACTTGACAGACACAGATACATGCAACCACAAAAATTCCCCATTTACGCAAATATAAGCACCAGCGTGATTTTTCAGGCACAAAAAAAAAAATACTATTTTTTTTTCTTTATTTAGGAAACCTTACCTGTGACTCGCATCATTTTAATAACGTTTATTTTATTTTTTTTACTATACTTAATTCCCCAAGATCCTTTGCTTTCCGCATAAGAACAGAACAATTGTTTCAAGCTCAGGTCTGTTTCAAACTCTCTGTTTATCCCACGCCATGTGAAGAGTATCATATGAAGGATTATTATCCCCTGTGAAGCCACAGAGTGTTTTGATTGTGTCTGTTCCTTGGGTGTTTTTTTACTCCTTGCGTGTTCTTCATTATTGACTGTTTTTGCAATGACACATTGGGCTTTGTAGCCGGTTGCGCTAAGCTAAGCTAACGCGTTCGTGGTTTGTAGTCTCTGTGTGTTGTAATATAAGTTATTGTAATGTATTTTGTTTAATCTTGCATCTTCCTGTGTTTTTTTTGTATCTGTAAGTGTCGCAGCATGTCTAATGTCTCTTTATTCCTGTTATTGAGCCAATAAAAGCTTATACTGTAGCACGTCTGCCTACAGACCATTGTTTAACATTATATAGACACTATATAGTGTTTTTGTGATTGATCCTGACTTGAAATATGGAAAAATGGGGGCTTATATTTACACGCATAGTTGAAATCGGAGCTTTTAAGCACCCCCCAAGTTTTTGAGCGTCAAAAATTCGAAGAAAAAAAAAAGTGTTATATAATAAAGTGAAAACAACTGGGAACCACAAGAAACCAGCCACTAAGTGGTGAGCCAAGTCAAAAAATTACACATTTCCAAACTCAATGTGGCCTTCAGTTTACCGGGGAGATCCTCATAAGGTGGTTTCAATTTTCAAGACCTAAAGACGAGTCAAATCAAAACACGAACACAAAGGTGAATTGTACTGCAATGGACAAAATTATAAATGACTTGCAATTGACTTCCTGGCTGTGAGTTGGGGCTCTGAGTTGGTCTGGGACTGAGAAAAGATGAGAGAAGATAAGATCGTCTTTATTGTCATTGCACAAAAAGAGCGCTATACAAATAAACATGAACTTAAACTTGATCAATTCAATTGTGTCAGCCAATCAGAGTCAGTGGGCGTGTCAAGCAAACAGCGTCTTCGGACTGAATGAGCAGTGACGTTACTCAATGTGTCTGACGGACTAAGTCTTCTCAGTAATGAGATGTCCACAGAAAATGTATTATCGTTCTCTTGTTGTTCGAGCATTAAACATTTATTCGAAATGTTAGCCTATTTGAGTCTATTTCAGCATTGTGAAGCATCGGGCATGCAGTAGCAAAAACAATTGGACATTTTTTTTCACAATTTGTTCCATAGGAGACTGACAGTGGTCTTGAGGAACTTCACTTCCAATGGTTGGTCCTTCAGTCCCGAATCCAATCACTCTAAACACCTTCGAAGTGAATTACAGCAGAGACTGTGAGCCGGTCCGTCCAGTTCCTGACCTCACAATAATGCATTGAGAAAAATTGTCCAAAATTCCCATAATTTTTCATAAATTTCCCTTTTTTTTCTCTAACTTTTGACGCAAATCACAAATAAAATCACATGTTGTCTTAATGCAGCTACCGTGTGTCTTTAAATAATGCGTAGGCAGATGTACATACAGTATAAGCGCTTATTGGCTCCATAACAGAAATAAAGTAACATTAGACACACCACAACACTTAACAGGGACAAAATAACACTGGAAAAAGTAAGATTCAATTAAATACAATCATTAATATTACAACACACAGAAACGGATCCAATGTGTAATCACAGAAAGAGTCAAAACAGTCGAAAATGAAGAACAAGAAGTAAATAATCCAAGAAACATACATAATCAAAATGCTTGGTCTGCTAAACAGGGGCTAAAAAGACTCTTGGAAAAGAAGGTTCTGACCACTAGAATCGACTTTTTGTTAAGTAAAACGCTTCCAAAATGATACAAGCCACAAGTTAAGTTAAATAAAAAAAATAGTATGTTTAGGAGAATAGTAACGTACCATAATTGAACCCGAAATGTGAAAAAACTAAAATTATTAAATTTTTATTTTGCACCTGAAAAATCAAGGGGGTGCTTATATTTGCGAGGTGCTTATATTTGCGTAAATACGGTAACTTCCAAAGCTACAAGTGCAGGCCATCGTCAGGCCGTCTAGACAATAAATGTCTTGTGTATGACGCTAACGTTGATTTTCCTCACACTCGCTGTGGATTCCAGGTCTGGTGTGATGCAGAAAAGCATCGACGTGAATAGATCTGCTTCACTGTGCAGCTGGGGTTGGCATGGAGCTGCAGCTTTATGGGTCGCTGCGCTGTAGTGCTGGTAAAGGCTGTGTGGTTGAATGAGAGTGTGAGAAAGCGGAAGGAGAAAGATGCGGGTACAGCTCTGTGGAAAGAGGAGGAGCCCATCCGAGATAAACAAGCCAAAAGCCATCTTCTCTGGCGACGTTCTGCCCTGCAGGGTGGTAGGCATCGCTTCTGGGTGGATTAGACCAATTCCGCACCACTTTTCACCTATAGGATGATACGTCTTTAAGTGTTAGTGAGAGTGTGTGTGTGTGTGTGTGTGTGCTCCGCTCTGTTATTGGTTAGCAGCAAATCAAGTGTGTGTCCCGCCTTCATCTCCAGGATTTGCTGGGATTGGCTACAGCTCTCTATGATGCAGCTATGGAAATCTGGTTCAGAAAATGCATGGATGGAGGATGGATGGATAGATGGATGGACTCTTAATAACCAACTGTGGCTAAACATCTCAAAACCAGTCCATAAGTGACTAGAGAAGTGTAAGACTCCAAATTGTTGGTCAAGGTTTCAGGGAAAGCATAAAATAGAATAGAATTGTATTGTCACTGTGCACATGTACTAGTTTACACATATGTACCATGAAATTAAAATTGTCTTCTTTGCAGTGCAACATGCAAAAAAAAAAATGTACAATACAAAAATTGACAGTATCAAACGGTACAAAAATGTACATATAGTATAAAACAGCACTTAAACCTTGCCAGCAGAGGTGACATTGCACAGTAGTTGTACACCAAATTGAACATGTTTTTTTTTTGCGTAATATATACATTTGGAACAATATATTTTACTTTACTTTACAGTCATTTAGCACATGTCATCATAAATTTTACAGATACAAAACAAATTCCTGCTCTCCCTGGTAATAGAACCCAGAATATATTCATCGATTGATATGACGTAGCTACAAAAAAAAGCTACTTAGAAATAAATACATTAGAGAGCTCTATATATGAACATAATAGTAATGTACAGTACAGTGGATGATGATTGTACAGTAAACACTTCCGGATGTTAGTACATGAGTGAGAGGACGGCGAAGGCTTGGGGAGAAAAGCCTTAAAAAAAAAAGAACTTTTAAGTCTGTTTGTTCTCACTTCTTCTTGTCGGTATCAGGTTGAACAAATCAGAAGCGGGATGGGAACGGTTCTGAATGATGTTCTCAGGTCCGCTGAGGCAGCAGGAGTTGTAAATGTCCACAAGGGAGGCGAGAGGAGAGCCAATGATCTTCTGTGTTGCCTTTACTGTCCGACACACTGCAACTACCGTACCATACTTAGATACAGTAGGTCATCAGACTCTTGATGGACGCCTAGAAGGTCAGCAGCAGACTGGGGTCAAGGCCGTGTTTCCTGAGGACTCGCAGGAAGAGTAGTCTCTGCTGGACCTTCTTGATGACCATGGTGGTCTTGCCTGTCCATGAGATGTCCTGGGAGACCCTCTCCACACACTCACCATTGATAACGAGTGGGGCGGGGGTGGTGCCGTTCCTTCTCAGGTCGATGTTAAAGTTGAACGTGCAACTAACATTTAAGCCTAATTAGTAATTGATGGCCCAATAACCTCAAGGTTGCGACTTCAAAAACCAACTGCTAACACAAGGATGACAAACATATAGACAATTATACATTTTTGCCATTTCTTTACGTGCTAAAAACCCAAAAGTCATTGGATTCAGGACCAACAACGGCTTTTTGAACCTTTTCTCAGTAGCTCAGTTTTGTCAGTAGAGCGCTGGCGTTTGAAACACCGGATCATGGGTTCGATTATCAAGAAAAGCAGGAATTTGTTGAATTGTAAAAATGTAAAGAAACGTAAGTCGCTTTGGATAAAAGTGTCTACTAAATGACTGTAAAGTAAAGTAAAGTAAAGTAATTGTTTGTTGTGCAGATTAAACCATTCATCAATTGGGCTGCAAACCCTAGGGTCATTAGCTTGAGTCTCAAGAAAGGCATTTAAGCTCAAATTTAACATTTAGGCATTTAACAGAGCTTGAATGGAACTTTTAAGAACATATAATTTCTTCTGATTAGTAATGCGTAATCATTCGATCATAAGGCTAGAAGTGCTTGATGTAGGTTCAGGTCCCAGGAAATGCTTGCATTTTATTGGATAGTTCATTAGTGGCAATTATATAATTTCAATTGGTTGAACTGTACTTTATTAGGTTCTATTTGTCTTAAAATGACTGTCAATAGTTGCACATAACTGTATTTCTCCTATTTGCTGTAAAGCTGCTGTGTGCGTATTTCAGAATCGTAATAAAGAAAGAACTTGATCCCAAAGACCTTACGTTGCTCGAATATCTTCAAATGCGAAGATGCAATGACGCCTGAAGTCAAACCCAGTGCTGCAGATGTTCCAGTGGTGTGTCAGGCTGTTCAAAGGCTCTTGTGTTTAACGGTGGACAAGCGTGGAGCTTTGACACTAATTGCCATGTTGAATGCAAATATCGATCTCACTTGGACGCAAATGGATCATGATTCAAGTATCTCCTGATTGAAACGTTCCTGTAATGGTCAAATCACACAGACGTTGCTGCGTTTCTCCTATTCCGCGGATCTTAAAAGCGAGATCCCCCCATCAGCAACAGCCAGAATTAGACTCAAGGGCGTTCGCTTTTGGCCCGAAGCAGCGTTTGAAGTGAAGATGGCCACCTCATCACTGTATTTTTCCTTCTGTCCTTTACTGTTCCCCCTTTATGAGTTGCACATGGGACAGCCTGCAATTTATACACCACAAAATAAGCCCCTGCACATCTGCGCTCGCAACCGCACTCTCCAGCCGCCGTCCCACTCTGCCCCACCCGCGGGGTGGAGGGACATTGGCAGCCTCCGGCCCACCGCAGATCTCTCGGCAAAACACTGCAGTTATATTAAACTTAAATACAGGGGCTTGATAAACAAGAGGGAGAGGAAGGAGGAATAAAAAAGGAAAACATCCCAGTCCCATCACGCCAGCGCCGCCTGGACCGTTTTTGCTTGTGGTTGGGGAACGATGCTGCTAAGAAACCCAAACCCAAAACACTGAGCAGATGGTGTTTGTGTCTGTGGGACCAAACTGGACAACCCCGTCTACGTTCTCACACACGCATACACACACTCGTCCGTAATACACACTTCCATGTCAGGAACACAAAGGAACTCCAAAGTCATATTTATTTGCTCAGATTTTCTACAGTTAAATGGATTTTATTTACACACACACTCTTCTGCGGGTCTAATAAGCCGTTAATAAGCAGCATTGTTTGGTGTGGCGTGTTGGAAGTGTTTCTGTGGCCTCGCCATCGGCCGCAGGTCTGCGAGTGTGTGATTTTCCCCGTGTTGCTGGCTGACCAGGACACAAGTGCTCGTTTTACTGGCACTGTGGGTAAGAGAGCCACCATTCAACATCAGCCTCAGACCTGTCTGTCTGTCCATCTGTCTCTCTGTGTCCTTCCTGTCTGTCATCCCCTGTGTTGATCTGTCTCTGTCTGACTGCTTGCCTCTTGTCTATCTACCTGTCTGTCTACTCCTCTGTTTGTCCGTGTTCTACCTGTCTGTCTTTCTGCCCCTCTGTCTATATATCTCTCTGTGTTCTACCTGTCTGTCTAACTCCCTGTCTGTCTTTTAAGTCTATGTGTCAGTGTTCTGAATATTTTTTAAGTCAATCTGTCTGTCTGTCTGTCTGTCTGTCTAAACATATTTGTGTCTGTGTTCTACCTGTCTGTCTGTCTATCTCCCTGTCTGTCTCCACTGTCAATCTGTCAGTGTTCTTAATATTTTTAAGTCAATCTGTCTGTCTGTCCAATCATATTTGTGTCTGTGTTCTACATGTCTGTCTGTCTGTCTGCCCCTCGATCTATCTATCTGCCCCTATGGCTGTTAGAGTTCTGTCTGTTTCTATCTGTCTGTCTGTCTGTATTATACCTGTCTGTTTGTTTGTGTTTTACTGGTTTGTCCACTCCATTGTCCTCTGTCTATCTGTGCTTTATCTGTCTGTCAGTCTGTCTGTCTGTCTGTATTCTCTCTATGTGGTCTACCAGTCTAACTCACTTTTTGTCTATCTGTCTGGCTCTGTTCAATCTGTCTACACTTCTTCCATTCTGTCTCTCTGTGTTCATCCATGTGCTCTATCTGTCCTCTAATCTGTCTGTCTTTGCTTGTTTTTGTGCTAATCTGCCCCTCCATCTTTGTCTATTTATCTACTCACACATCTGTCTGTCAGTGTTAAGACCTACATTCAACCCGTCTGAGGTTATTTGAAATATATCTCCACCTCCACCTGTCTGTCTATTAGTTTGTACAACCGCCTTTTGTGTGTTTCCATCTGTTCCTGTATCTCTCCATTAACTTTGTATTCATCCTTCATTCTGTCTTCTGTGACTCGATCCTTCAAAGTGTCCATTTATCTGATCTGTCTTTAAAAACATCTACCATAAATATGTAGATGTATATGTCGTTTTTACATTGTGCAATCTATCCATCTATCTATCCATCTTTCCATCTCTTTATCCATCCATCCATCCATCCATCCATCTATATCATTATGTCTGTATGTTGGTCTGTCTGTCTGTCTGTCTGTCTGTCCGACCGTCCATCCATCTATCCTTCCATCCCTCTATCTGTCTGTCAATTAGTCTGTCCATCCATCTGTCCCTTTACAAAAACGTAGTGTTTATTGTTACAATCATTCATCCGAATCCTAAAGTAATATATTTATTAGCAACTAGCAACAACATTTCCCACTCTACTGTTTTGGGTTGAAAGAGTGGGACGTTTACATTTCTGAATGAATTAAATTTAAGTTTAGACTAATTCGTTCATTTAAATGAAATGAATTAATTTATTAATTAATAAACCTTTATTAATATCAGGATATTCAGTGTCCGGCAGCAAACACACAACACAATTGCACACAAGATAATAATAAGAAAACAAATAAACATTGCACACGTTCAAATTGTCATTATAAAAAAAAAATTATAATAAAATGTCAGCTGTGGCACAACCACGACAAAGCACGTACTGCTCACCCGTCATCATCCGCATCATATGAACTTTCAAAAACGATCCAATCAGACGTGTGCGAAACCCACTGAGAAGAAAAAGAGAACAGAGTGAGAGAAACCAAACCATGTGACCCGAGTTCCTCCAATGGGCTTGTGGGATCACGATGCAGCAGAGGTACCGCGGGAGCCGTGACCTCGAATACCTCAGACACGCGACTGACAGGCCGAAGCCGGCGGAATCAGCGGTGCAGGAGCTGCAAGAGCCTGTAGTTTCATCTGGCTCACGAGAATCGCCTACAAACCTCAATCGCTTTCTCTCAGAGCGTGAGACAGAAGTGAGAGAGAGAGAGAGAGAGAGAG
>MU204446.1:1076042-1096042 GCA_017309775.1 Paedocypris sp. Pulau Singkep
GTGTGTGTGTGTGTGTGTGTGTGTGTGTGTGTGTGTGTGTGTGTGTGTGTGTGTGTGTGTGCGTGTGCGTGTGCGGGAGGACCTGCTTTTTCTTCTGAAAATTTAAAGCGTGGGTTCTGCATTTTAGACTGAAGCAATTTAAACGACAAATGCGCCTACTAGTGGTAAGAGTTTGAAAGGTTCCGCTTTTACAATGAATATCTGTTAGTTTGTTATTAACAAATTACTAAAAAATAAAAATGTTTTTATGTATAGAACAAAAATAGATTTATATTAGTTTATTCATCTCGATGAAAAGTATTTTATGAATGTGCATGTTTTAAATTTAAAGCGTATTTTGCATGCATTATGCAAAATGCAGCTTTTGTTAGTAGCTCAATAAATGCAAAACATTAATTGAAAAAATGATGATGGATGGTGAAAAAATTATCAATCCCCTTTTAAATATTTTCTTGTGAGTGAAATTCGCGTTTATTTATTTAGCCTCTGACTCGCATTTTGTCGCAAAATCGTTTTTCTTCATAACTGGCGTTTCAAATATTACACCTGACGCCCTGTAAACGTTTTTCCATTATGTGCCATAACACGCTGATAGAGGATTCAGTATTTATCGATCTTTCGTGAAGTTTACAGCCGATAGATGGAAGCGCTTTCATTTTGGCGTCGCGATTTTCTAATTGGGCGCGTCAAGTCCCGCCTTATCTGCTGAGTGGTGCGTTAAACCCAGCCCTAGCCGCTGATTGGCGGAGAGCTCTGCGCTCTCGCAGCTATAATGAGTTGTGTAAATAACGCTGAGCTTCAAAGAGCAGAGCGCTCGCGCCGTGTCCGCACTCCGCGCCGTCTGCTCCCGCACCATCTTTTGTCTTTGCAGGCTCCCATCAATTTGAACAACATTGTTTTGTGTCTTTCTGGGATGTTGTGTTTCACGACTATCTGTTGAAACGGTGGAGATCGTTCGGTGGACTATTTTTAGAAGCTCCGCGACTGAACTGAAAGTACCTGACGAGCCGCATTAGCACCTGCTGTAAACTTTTTGGATTATTTTTCTTTCTCGAAATTCTTTTTACTTTTAGGAAAAGTAGCTCCGCGTGTTTTGCCCGGGCCAAGCGATATCTCTCACCCGAAAACTTTTCCCTGCACAGACGCGGGCGTGCGCGGCTCCTTTGCGGTTGCTGTTTTGTTGTGTTGGTTTTTTTTTTTTTTGGCGTTTTTATTTTTGCTGAGGTCGCTGGGAACCAGTTTCGCGCCTCTGCGTCACCGGAAAGCGCGTTGTGACGCCCGCAGAAGACTTCTCCGCGCGCACGGATCTCGCTCGTGACCTGTTGTGATGCATATTCCCGTAGACCCGGGCACCAGCAGACGGTTCACGCCGCCCTCCGCCTCCTTCCCGTGCGCAAAGGGCCACGAGGGCTCCAGCATGAGCGCGCCGGGTCCGCTGCGCACCGCCCGGAGCCTGGAGAACCGCTCGGTGGTGGACGTGCTGGCGGACCACCCGGGCGAGCTGGTGCGCACTGACAGCCCCAACTTCCTCTGCTCGGTGCTGCCGTCACACTGGAGGTGCAACAAGACTCTGCCCGTGGCCTTCAAGGTAAATACAGTGGGCTTTTATTCTTCATTTACCCGGAATGGGTGTTTATGCGTAAAAACGACGGAGCATTAAGAAATACACAATCGCAGTAATGCTATAATACCTGATATTTTGTAGTGGAGTTTTTTTGTTGTTGATACATTTATTGTCAGTGTCCACAAGAGTCTGTATGTGTACATAAATAGATTTGGAATATAATTGGAGCGACACATATAGAGTCGTTTGCGCAAAACGCACACTAGTAATTTTCTTATTATTAATTTAAAGTCATATTCATGCTGATGAATTGCCATTAATATTCGTGCTATATGACAATTAGAAGATAAAGCGGCATATAGGAGCTGCAGGTAAATCATTATTATTCTTTAAAATATGATCTATGCATCAGGGAATCAAATCACAGCACTGACTGTTGTGAGTGTAATTTGCATGTTTATTATTGTTGTTGTCTCATTGTTGTGAGTGTTACAATTATCATTGTTGTTATTGTCCATAACTGAATAGCTGAAAAAAGTACTGCTAATAACGACAACAATAATAATAAATAAACAACAATAATAACACTTTCATTTTAATTATATTATTTTTATTATTATTATTATTGTTACAAATACTCTGTCTTTATTATTAATAGTGGCGACATTGTTATCGACATTATTATAATTTTCTCAACATTTTCAACATGTTAAAATATGTAACTTGTACTTGGTTGTTTTTTACATGAACTAATAAAAGCTACTTAATACTATTTGTTTATTAAAATGTCTTTTTAATTATTTTATTGTCGTTTTTAATGTCGCAATTTTGCCCGTACTGTAAATAAACTAACCTACTCTGGAGGGCTATGCTTTATAGTTTTATGTGTATAGTTACAGTGTTTGCTAATTTGTAAATGACGCGCATTTATTTTGATCAATTGCAATGATACGCAGTTGGTGTATTATTTGTTTAGCCCATTTTGCCGTCGGTCTTAGACAAATAGACATACGGAATGACACGGGTCATCAGCTCCATCATCTCAGCGATGACGTTTGAGAAGGAAACTGCGGCTTTCTCGGATGTTGTTTTTTTCGTGCGTTGAAGATTCGCTGACGTGCAGCGTGTGCTTTTCTCAGGTGGTCGCTCTGGGGGACGTTCCTGACGGGACTCTCGTGACGGTCATGGCGGGAAATGACGAGAACTACTCGGCGGAGCTAAGGAACGCGTCCGCCGTCATGAAGAACCAGGTGGCGCGATTCAACGACCTGCGCTTCGTGGGCAGAAGCGGCAGAGGTTTCTGTCTCCCATTTATCTCTTTGCCTGTCTAACAATATAGTTGTCTGCCTGCATGTCTATCTGTATTGTTGCCTGCATGTCGGTCTGTCAATCTGTCTGCCTGTCTGCCTTCCTGTCTGTCTGTCTGTCTGTCTGTCTGCCTGTCTATCTATCTATCAACCTATCTGTCTGTCTGTCTGTCTGTCTGACTGTCTGTCTTGTTTTTGAATATATACACACCATATTTAAAACATGTAACAGTAATAATGTGATATAATGATGATGATAAAATGTTGCAAAGATAATGACCATGATGATGATCAGGATGTTGATGATGATTATTATTAAAAGTATTATTACTATAGGAATGTGATTATTATTATTATTATTATTATTATTATTATTATTATTATTATTATTATTATTACTGTTGTTATTATGATCAGCATCCTTATTATTACTACTCCTACTATTATTGTTGTTGTTGTTGTTGTTATATTGCATAACGAGGTTAGCAAATAATAAAAGCACACTTTTGTCCGAGGAAGTCACACATGCAGGTATTTTTTATTAGTTTTTCTGGACGCTTTCCACATGAACAGAGTCCAGTCGTGGAGCAATGTGTGGGTTTCTTCTTCCTGATTTCTCCACACCAGAACATAATCCCAAACGAGCCCAGTGCCGGAGCAGCGTCTTGTTTGCACACCCAGAAAAGTCTTCCTCTGGCATAGCTCGGATTCCTTCTCCTCCCGCTCACACTCTTCCTGTAAACGTTTCGCTTTAAATAGTCGCAGACGGAGGAGTGGAAAGCGCCGTGGTGTGTGAATTAAAAGTACCTTTCATTTCTGCAGTCAATTACCCCGCCCTCGCGCACGCGCGCACAGGCCCCGACTGTCTCCCCCTCCAGCGCACGCGCGCGCACGCACACGACACGAGTCCCCGGGAACAATCTGGAACGCATTGTCTGACTAATCCACATCATAAACGCATTTGAAAGCGCATCAAAGCAGTAGTGCTGTCTGTTTCCAGAGGAAACGCGCTCATTTCTTCCATCTGTGTGCGTGTGTGCGTGAGTGCGCGCTCAAGCGTGCGCGTGTGTGGGATTTTTTTTTTCCCAGAGCGTCTTTATATTTCATACAGACGGAGGACGTTTCTTGAAACACTTCTCTACACGCAGCTTTACGCCGGTGGAAGTGGCGCTGACATCCGATATTCCCGCAATCCGCAGTTCCGAACTTCACTCTCGAGCCGTGAAAATCACTTTCATATGCGCGTATCACTTCTGTGCGCCGTTATACCGTTCGCAGCTTGGCGGCAGCTCTTTTTTCCCCCTCCTCGCTATTATTTTAGCCGCAAATATTTTTCCCGGTTTCCCAGAGTCGCCTGGAAAAGCCTGACTCATGAAAACGCGTCTGTGTTGCATTGTTTTCACGCCAGACACGTCAAAATTTAATAGACATGGTTGACCTTACGTGAAAAAAACAGTGTGTGTGTGTGTGTGTGTGTGTGTGTGTGTGTGTGTGTGTGTGTGTGCGTGCGTGTGTATTATTTATCGCAAATTGTATTGAAATACAGCTATAAAAACAACAAATTATAGTATGAATATATAGAAAATAGATATTTCATGAACAATTAAATTCTTTATTGCGCGTGTGTTTTTGAAATATCGTACACACGTTTACATATTTAAAGAATATAATTTTACACTAAACATAATCTTGATCTGTATGAAATGGGAAAGACATTTTAAAAAATATGTTTAATATCATATTATATTTAATATAATTTAATAGAATATTTAATAATAATGTATTATTATCCAAATATGTTTATATTTTTTATGGTTCATGTTGCATTTGAATACAAAAATGAATAATTGAATACAAAAATAATATACATCTTTATATTACATATTTTTATGATAAAACGTGTGTGAGTTTGTAAAAAGGGAGAGAAGAACTGCTGCACAGTTTGCACTTCGTACTGTTTGTTGTTTTTGCACCATTTATTTATTGCATCTTCTTTATTTCCTTTGCACATCTTTTTAAGCTGTTTTACCCGTTTCTTTATTGTACGGTTTCCCTGTTGCTGCTTAAAACAAATACATTTCTCCTTGATGGGATAAATAGTCATTAATGCATTAATTCATTCAAGAAGAGAAAGGGGAAGAGCGAGGGAGAGAGGGATGGAGCGAGAGTAAGAGAGGAAAAGTTCAGAGAAAGAAAAAAAGACGAGTGAGAGAGGTTGAAAATCTATCATTTTTTAAAACAATGTCTCCATAAAGTCTTTTTTAACCTTCATTTTGAAACTCTTTAACATTTGAATTAGCAATTCATCATGTGTAGTCATGTGGTTTACTGTATATAACTTGTTATTTAAACCCACATTTAAACAAAAGCCACGCCCCTTCGCTTAAACCCTGTTCTTCCATCCTTCCCCCAGGAAAGAGCTTCACGCTGACCATCACCGTGTTCACCGGACCACCCCAGGTAGCCACGTTCCATCGCGCCATCAAAGTCACTGTGGACGGACCCCGAGAGCCGCGCCGTGAGTTTCCCAGAATCCCGTCTTTCATGCTTCAGGGGCGTCCACTTCCGGTCATGTGACTTGCTGATTGAATGGCGAATCATTGAAAAGCCGTTCATTTCCAAATCATGTTGGTTTTTGGCTCCACGCTATCAGATTGCAGAGCACTGATTGGTTCTTTTTGGCGTGTGAGACATGCGTGTGTCGTCTTGTTGTGTGTTTGGCTCGTACCTGGGCATCAGTGTGTTAATGTGAAACAGCAGTTCTTTGTGGTGGAGATGTTTGCCAACCTCAGATTTCAGCGGTGCTGTGTTATTAAGCGTCGTGGGTGAGTCTCAGCCACAAATACAGACGGCCCTCTCTCTCTTTCTGTCTCTGTCTTTCTCTCTCGGACCAGTAGGTCACCAGTGCTTGACCACATTAGAGCCGCAGTATTAACAAAACGCTGAACGCCTGGTAGATCTATAACACTAATGCAGTCTGTGACCACAACAAAGAGAGAGAGGAGGGAGGGTGGAGACAGAGAAATCAAGGAAAGAAGAGAAAGAACTGAAAAGTACATTTGTGTGTGTGTGTGTGTGTGTGTGTAAGAGGAAAGAAAGGGAGGTAAGAAAGAAACAGAGATAAAGAAAGGGCAAAATGAAGCGAAACAATAGAAAGAACAAATAGACAAAAATGTCTATTTTGAGTTTTGAGTTAGATAAATCAGTGAATTAACAGAACTTTTTTAATCTCACAATGGGGAATTTTTTTTCTTGATAGAGAGGGGAGTGAGGCGAGAAGAGAGAGAGAGAGAGAAAGATTATTGAAATCTCAAGTTTTATATAATAAAATCTGAAAATAAACCCATGTGTCTTGACCACTGAGGTGTAATAACAACTTATTCAAATTAGTTGCCTTATAAAGAGACTCCAATCGGCGGAAATTCTTCTCTATTGGTCCTTTTAGCAGAGAGGCAGCAACAGCGCCTCCCGTTTTCGGAATGGTAAACAGATAGAAATGCAGCCGAGTCTCTGCTCACATAACGAGACACACTGATGATTACTTACACAAATAGCTTATTTAAACATCTATTGTCTCATTTAATGACAAATCGTTTCAATTGCTCCTTCTTACAACAAAACAAGATCATGTAAACGTGTTTATGATATATTTCAAGTTTAAGAGTTTAAAAAAAGTTTAAAAAAGCAATCTTCTGATCGGCCAATCCATGAAACAAGGTCTTCTCTTCTTATCACCATCTCCAGCTCCAAAAGATATTTTACTTTACTTCAAGAAATTTACACTACAAGACTTACTTTTAATCCAAATCAAAGCAAGCATTTTACATTACACTGATGGCTAGGCAGAAAAGTACATGTTTTGAGTTAGATCAAGTATAAAACCGTCTTCAGAGTAACTACAAGCCTTTTGCACTTTTTCAGTGTGTCTATATGTGCATATATTATATTCAAGCATATATTTAAGCATTTTGGACAGAGTGGTTGAAAGACAAGACACTGCGAAAGAAGAGCAAGTGACATTCACAAAAGATCGAATGCAACATTTTTTTTACATTTATAGGCAAAGTAAAGTAAGGAGCTCAAGAAGTCAAGGAAGTTTTGAAAAACAAAAGCACTAGTGACAAAAAAAGTGAATATGAAAAAGTAAATCTGTGATTTAACCAGGAACGTTTGATGTGACGCCAGACACATTCTGAGTTACGCCACCTGTTTTTAATGCATAAATATAAAAACGTATTTTTATATTGTTACAGGCAGACAGAGATATTGTTTTATAAATATATAAATATATTTGTTGTTATGAATAATGAATGTGTATACAGTTGTGTGTGTGTTTATGAGGGTGTGTATGTGAGGATAATGAACGCAGCGCAGTGGAATTGTGGGTAACGTGCAGGTCTGAATCTGTCTCGTATCACATTACACACACACACACACACACACGCCGCATGTTTCTTGCATTGAAGTTGCGTGATTTCCTCATGCAGATGGATTTTGTGGTGACATTCTGTAGTGGGGACGGTGTGTGAGGACAGAGTGAGATGATCCGTCACGGGATGGTTCTGTTAGTCATCGCCGGGTTTGAGATAAATAGCAGCGAGAATGTGTGTGTGTGTGTGTGTGTGTGTGTGTGTGTGTGTCGTCCGGCTGGATCTTCACTGCTGAATCAAGGACTGTTTGTGAGAGCTGGAGTGTGTAGTGTTGATGGCATCTTTCATAAGAACAACCACACCCTCTTTCCCTCAGGCTCTCTCTCTCTCTCTCTCTTTCTTTCTCTATCTCTTTCTCTCATTTTCACTCTCTCTCTTTCTCTCTCTCTCTCTAACACACACACTCTCTCTGTCTACCTCTTTCTTTCTATCTCTGACACTCTCCCTCTTTCTTGCTTGTCTTTCTTTATCTCTCTCTTTTAATCTTGCGCTCTATATCTTGTGTATCTCTATATTAGTCTTTCTTTCATCCACTCACCCTTGCTCTTTTTCTATCTTTCACTCACTCACTCCCATTCATCACTTTTTTGTCTTTCTTACAGTCACTATTATTTTCTCTTTCTCTCCCAATCTCTCACTCTCACCACAATATTTATCACTTTTTTCCACCCACCCCCTTATGTGTATGTGTGTGTGTGTGTGTGTGTGTAAGTGGGACTTTGATAATGTTGCCAGAAAAAAATAATCTCATTAATGTTTCACTGTGAAGCAGATAAACCTGATGGACAGGAACGTCCGTGTCACTGAGTGTAACTGCTAATATTTCATTTTTGTCTCCAGTGACATGAAAAAAAAAAAATATATATATATTTATAATTTTTGATAGATAGATAGATAGATAGATAGATAGACAGCTAGTAAATTAAATCACGTTGTAATAACACAGACGAGATTGAGAAGTTTGTGATTGGAGTGCATTTGCATTTTAGCACGTGTGTGATGTAAATTTCTCCAGAATATTATTTGACATGCTATTTTCCATAGAAATCACTCTCGTCTTCTTAGTAAATAAAGGAGTGTACATGCTGGCGCGCGAGTGTGTGTGCGTGTGTGTGTGTGTGTGTGTGTGTGTAACACCTGGCAGGTGTGTCAGACAGTCAGGAACAGACACTGCTAGCACTGATGCTAATGCTTCTCTTCTGCTGACTGTGGATTTTTCTGGCCTTGTTGTTCAGACTGTAGTTATTGTGTATGTGATGCCTTGGTGTTAATTTGTTTGCATTAGCTTAGGTTACATTTGTATTGTAATGTAATAACGCTTACGTAAACTGATACTAAAATGGATTATTTGGAAAAAAAAGGTTTTATTTTTATTTAAAAAAATGTAGAAACAAATGTGAATAACTTTGAGCAGACTGACAGACAGAATTGAAGAAAGGAAGGAAGTAGGGAGGTATGAGAAAGAAAGATAGAAAGAAAGAACGAAAGAAAGAAGGAAAAAAAGAAAGAAAAAACAGAAGGAATGGAGAATAGAAGAGCAGGTAAGGAACGAAAGTAGGAATTAAATGAAGAAGAAAGAAAGAAAGAAAGAAAGAAACATAGAAAAGAAAGATATATAGAAAGAAAGAAATAGCAAAAGAAGAAAGACAAAACAGAAAGAAAATGAAGGAAGGAAATGAGGAGGATACGAAAGAAAGAACAGAATGTAGGGACAAAGAAAGAAAGAAAGAAAGAAAGAAAGAAAGAAAGAAAGAAAGAAAGAAAGAAAGAAAGTTTTTATAGAAAAGAAAACAACGTCTGACACATGACATGACAGACGCCACGATAAAAGGAAAATGAGAGAGAGACAGTAACAACACAAACAGACAGACTGTCAGATCTGATGGATGGATGTAGGTACTGTAGGCAACAATAAAAGACAGAAAGACAACAGAAGGATAGAAAAAATACAGACAGGCAGACTTCAAACTGTCTAGCATAATCACTGGCAAAAAGAAATAAATAAACGTATACAAAACATCAAATGCTGGAATGCGGCGCGTAGAGAGTCGGATGTGCTGTTAACTCTGAATCCGCGCTGATCCCGCCAGCGTTTGATGACATGAAGGATGATGCCATCCTCTCATTATCCTCATTATCTCCAACTCCCATTCATATTTCATTTACTTTGAGGGATCAGCGCAACAAAGGCCACGGGAGGCGTGTGTTCTAGAAAGATCCCGCTTTCTTTCAGCCGCCGGCCCCATTGAAGCCTGGGGGCGGAGCCTGGCGGGAACACCTACTCAATCATCTGTTTGTTTTCCCGCCATTTTGTACTGTGAGGGGAAAACTCGGCAAATAGAATCATTGAAGAAGTAACACACACACACACACACACACACACACACACTAAGTGGCAACACACACTGTGACACACACACTGAAAGACACAGGGACACACAGACTCAACGCACACTATCACACACACAAATGCACGCAAACTTCTACTCACACACACACACACACACACACACACACACACACAGACACAACACAGACTACATGCAGTCACACACAGATGCAACACACACACACACACACACACACAAATATGAATTCACACACACAGACACAACATAGACTACATGCAGTCACACAAAGGGACAACACACACTATTACACACACACACACAAGCACAACTACATGAAGTCACACACTATCCCTCTCAAACACACATTATCCCTCTCAAACACACAACGCACAATATAGACACACTCAAACACTCATTCAGAAATAATGGCACACACACACACACACAACACACACAAGTTCGTCCACTGTTACACACACACTAGCAAAAGTGCACTCTTGACACACTCAAACACTCATTCAAAAACAATGGCGCACACACACACACACAGACTGAAAAAGGTGTACTTTAAAACACACACAAAACGCACAATGTAAGACACACTTATTGACACTCAAACACTCACTCAGAAACAAACACACACACACACACACAGTTGTACAAACACACACACACACACGGAGGCTTGTGAAGGGACAGAGACCCTCAGTAAGGCTTTGCTGCTTTGACTTGGGCGTATAATACAGAATCCATTTGTTTTTTGATCTTTGGAGATGAAAGTCGTCATTGTGTCACGAAACATTTGCACTTGAAAGAGCTTCTGTTATTCGTCCGCCGAAACAGTTTGTTTTGGACCGTCTCTCCGTTCTGACGCGAGAAAGCTTTTTCGAACTGTCCGCTTGTGTGTGTGTGTGCGCGCGCGTGTGTGTGTGTGTGTGTGTCTCAGTTCTCACACTCCTCTGGCCTGAGTCAGACCCCGTCACAGACGAGGCTGAGGGTCTTTCCGGCTCCTCCACACCTCCTGCACTTCTCGTCATGCTGCTTCACCTCCTCCTCCTCCTCTTCCTCCCTCGCTCACCCGGCCAAGACTCCAGACGCACAGAAACACTCGTTCTGGTGGTTTAACGTGCTTGTGATTCTTCATCTGCACTTTCAGTTTCAAGTAGGTCATAGAAAGTCAAAGCCACGCAACAGACGTTTACAGGTGTGAGAGGGAGCGAGAGAGCGAGAGAAAGAGAGAGAGGGGTGGGTAGTAGAGAAAGAAAGGCAAGAAAGTGATAGGTTGTGAATAGAGTGATAGAGAGAGAGAGAAAGACACAGAGAGGTGGAGATATAGAAAGAGAAAGTGAGGGGGTAAAGAGAGAGCGAGAGAGAGAGAGAGAGAGAGAGAGAGAGAGAGAGAGAGAGAGAAGGAAGACAGAGATAGAGGGAAATAGTAAGAGTAAGTAGAGAAAGAGGGGGAAAAGGGAGAAAGAGATAGAGAGAGAAAGAGAAGTGTGTAGAGAAAGAGGGAGAATAGAGAGAGGTAGAGAAAGTGAGGGAATGAGAGAGTAAAAAGAAGGTAATAGAGATAAAAGAGAGGGAGAAAACAGAACGAGAGAGGAGGGAGAAAGAGGGGATAGTAAAGAAAAAAAGTGATTGTGACAAGTTAGAGAGATAATTAAAGATGAAAACGGCATGGCGAGAGAAAGAGTGAGAGAGGAAGATAAAGTGCTGAGAGAGAGAGAGAGAAAGAGAGAGAGAGAGAGAGAGAGAGAGAGAGAGAGAGAGAAGAGATGGAAAGACAAGAGGAAGAATGAGAGGGGAGATAGAGGGATGTAGGGTATATAGAGAAAGAGCGGGAATATAGAGAGATAGCGGGGGAGAGACACAGTAAGGAAAGGAAGAGAGAATGCGAGAGAGAGACAGTGGTAGAGAGAATGAGAGAGGATAAAGCGAAAGAAATAGAGAGAAAGACACAGTGAGGAGATATATATGTAGAGTGTTTGTGCGAGGATAAATGGAGATGAATGGAGTGAAATAGAGAGTCAGTGGATAAATAAGAAGAGAATGAAAGAGTGGTAGTAAATAATAGATAAAAAAAGATGGTGATGGGGTAGAGAGAGAGAGAGAGAGAGAGAGAGAGAGTGAAAGAGAGAGAAAGTGAGAGAGAGAGAGAAAGAGAGAAAGTGTGAGAGAGAGAGAGAGAGATAGAGACAGAAAGAGAGAGAGAGACAGAGAGAGAGAGAGAGACAGACAGAGAGAGAGAGAGACAGAGAGACACAAATTAATGAAGAAAACTGCAATCCGTTACTCTTTTTTTTATTGTAATTATTCTTTTACACGTGTTAATGAAACTAAACCAAAGTCACGTGTTCAGTATTGATTCTGCCGCTCCGTTTCGCGTTCACTTCAGACACCGCGTCTTCGCCATCGATAATGTCCTGTCCTGTTGGTAGTAGGAAACACACTTCCGCTCTCGACACACTCGTGTTCGTCTCAGTTCCTCGACCTCGCCTTCCTGCCCGTTAACTGTCACCTGGCCTGTCGCAACTCTGACACACATTTGGCTTTCGAGGACTTTTATTATATATTTTGAAGGTTATATAATATATATATATATTATATATCTTTATATCGAAAAAATGCCAAAGATTCTTTGTTTTTCTTTCCCTACAATTACGACATTTAGCGCTACTGTATTTTTTATTGCACTTGTATTTATGAGTTTATCTCTCTTTTGCAGTGTTTTTATATTATAGTATTATTTCATTTAGATATATGTTTTATTATATTTCGGCTTTAGATTTGAATTTGTTTAAATGTCAAGTTCAAAATATAAGTTTGAGTCGCACTCTGTGATTGATTGGCCAGCTCGTTGCTGATTGGCTGCAGCTCCTCGTGACCCAGAAACAGAAAGGCAAAACAAATCGATCAACTGATGAATAAAAAAAGATTTGTTCCAATGTCAAGTTCGAGATACGAGTTTGAGTTTCACTTTATGATTGGTCGGCCAGCCAGTTGTTGATTGGCTGCAGCTCCTTGTGACCCAGAAACGGAAAAGTAGGAAAACCACAAAACGTATAAACATCTTTTTTTGATCTATTAAAAACGCATCATTACAGAGTAAATCAAATAAAAACGCCAACATTGTCCGTGTCTTTTTGACTCAATTGTTGCATATTTCAATTCAATTCGATTCAATTCAAAAAACTGTATTCATTCAAATTGCTTTTCCGGTAACAGTTGTTCACACAAAAGAGAAATCTAATAATAAAAGGAAACAAAAATAAAAAAGAACATCTGCATGAAATATCCAGTACAATAAGTGACTAGCGATAAATAATAGCGTGAAGATATTACGAGCGATGTGAGATTTTGTAGCTGCGTGTGAGACGTCACCGAGCGCCAAACGAAACTGTGGAATCGTCCCGGATTGATTTCACAATGTTATCAAAAGCAGATTGCTGCCGTTTATAGACACCCGTGCAAATATTGACCGAGCGGCGGCGGTGAAGCCGGGCTCTGTCCACACACACACACGCCGGCCTGTGTTCCGTCCCCGCCAGAACATACGTGTCTTTCTTCTGCCGGCCTGAGAAAGCGAGAGAAAGCGAGAGAATGAAGAGGGAAGGAAGGAAGCGGGGCGTATCAGATCAGCCGTGTGAGGGCCCCTGTCTCACTCACACACAAGCGGGTTCCTGTTCCCACCCGCGCGCGCGCGTGTGTGTGTGTGTGTGTGTGTGTGTGTGACGGACTGACTGACTGACCGTCACTATTTTAGTCTGTCTGTCTTTCTGTTACTTTTCCGTCTGTGTGTCTGCCGCTTTTCATTCCGTCTTTATTCATTTACTGTCTGTCTGTCTGTCTGTCATTTTTCTGTCTGTCTGTCTGTCTTAGTTTTTTCAGTCTGTTTATATCTTTCTGTGTGTCTACATTTCTGTCATGTCGTGCCAAGCTTTTCAGTCCGTGTATGTCTGTCTGTCATTGTTCTTTCTGCTTTTGTCTCACAGTTCTGTCTGTCTCACTTTTCTGCCTCACCTTTCTATTTCTCCCTCTGTTTTTCTGTCTGTCTGTCTTTGTTTTGTTTTTTTTTCCAATCAGTGTCTGTCTATCTAACTGTCTGTCTGTCATTTTTCTGTCGGTCTATCTAACTTTTTTGTCAGTCCCTGTGTCTGTCTGTCTGTCTGTCTGTCTGTCATTTTTCTGTCTGTCTTTGTTTTTTTTTTTGTTTCTGTCTTTTTTCTCTCAGTTTTTTTGTCTCTGTCTGTCTGTTCTATACTTTGTCTTTCCGTGTGTCTACATTTCTGTCATTTTTCTGTCTGTCTTTGTTTTTTTTTTTTTTTCAATCCCTTTTCTGTCTGTCTCTATGTCTAAAGGTCTGTAATTTTTCTGTCTCTCTGTCTTTGTTCTTTCTATCTGTTTGTCATTTTTCTGTCTTTCTTTTTTCTATCACTTTTCTGTCTGTCTGTATGTCTACACGTCTGTCATTTTTCTGTCTGTCTGTCTGTCTTTGTTCTTTTCCTGTTTGTCCCTCTTCTGTCTGCCCCTTTTCTGTCTTTCTTTTTTTCGATCAGTCTATCACTTTTCTGTATGTCTACGTCTGTCCTTTTTCTGTCTGTGAGTCTTTGTTTTTTTTCTGTCTGTATCTGTTTATCCCTTTTCTGTATGTCTGTCTATGTGTCTGTCCTTATTCTCTCTCTGTCATTTCCGCACTTAAATGTTGATTTATTATCAGTTGTGCGTCATGTTCCTGTCTGTCTGTCTGTCTGTCAGAGAGCAGTGGTGCGGTGTGTGAGACGGCTGTTGTACAGTCTGTACTATTACAGTACGACAGGTTTCTGTGCGGCTCGGCTATTATCTCATTAGGTCGGACTAAAGCTCTGCCAGATAAATAGCGCTTTGATTTTTATTTGGCTTTATGATTAGATTAGCGGCGATTAAGCGTCTTTGAGGCTATTATTACGTTTATTAGCCTTTTTATTGCTTCATAAGCGGCTGTTTTCCCTGATCAAGCGCCGATAAAGTTCACGCCACACACACTACACTTTTTTCATGAAGTACTTCCAGTGGTGAAGAGAGTTTGAATTTGTTAGAATACAATAGAAGAGTTTATTAATATTTATTGTCACAGTGCACATAAACAATGTAAGTCATATAAATGTACAATGAACTTATAGCAACTTTCTATGCAGTGCAACACGCAAAAATAATTCTGGTCCAAAATGTACATGTATAATACAATATTGTACAGATATTGTCACAAAATGTCTACATTTCTGTTATTTTTCTGTCTGTCTGGGTATTTGTTTCAGTCAGTGTCTGTTTTTCTGTCTGTCTGTCTGTTTTTTTCTATCAATGTGTCACTTTTCTGTCTGTTGTATGTCTACATGTCTTACAGTATAGAACAACATTTGCATGTAATGCAATGTAGTGCAGATAAAGTTACTTTACTTAAGTATTTTTCGCTACTTTGTGCTTGTGCTGAGAATCAAAAATATAAGCAACATTTACTCTCTACTTGACTACATTTGGGATTGAGTATCTGTACTCTTTACTCCACTATATTTGAATGGACACTAAGCATTACTTGTTACATTGTTTGTGATTGTGCGTGACAAGTTTCTACCGCTGTTCATTTCTTGGGCGGATGAGGTGATATCGCCATCTGCTGGATGCTGAAGGTACTGGATGCTGTTTATCAGCGAAATCACTTTTTTGCGCAATTTTTGTTCTTTTTTTATCTATGTTGTCCTGCCATTTAGAAACATTGAGCTAGAAAATGTCGCCTTATTGGGAAATAAAACCTCATGAATAAAATACATTTTACATTGTTTTTGGAGTCACTATTCAGTACGAGTAAAAAACTCAGGTTCTTTTAAAATACTCTGACTTTTACTCAACTTTTGCTCGGAATTGGTGACTTGTAACTTGTAATCGAGTCATTTTTACAGTAAGGTATCTGCACTTTTACTCAAGTATGGGAAGCTGTACGTGTGAAAGTCAGGATCAAACCCAGAACTTACATGTTGCGAACATGGCTTCTCCCCAGCGGCAAAAAATGACGGGATGATCTGTGTGTGTGTGTGTGTGGTGTAAAAGTGATGCAAGGTAATTAGCCTGTGTGTGTGTGTGTGTGTGTGTGTGTGAGTCCTGTGGTTATGATATCACTCTGAAAGTGGGCATTCCTGACTAAGTGCCCTTCACCTATGAAATATTGATTGGCCTGTGATGGCGGTGACGGCCGGTTATAGTCCTTCGCCTCTGCATTAAAACCACGTGCGTTTTTAACAGGAATCACTTAGTAAAGGTTCGCTTTGTGCATTTGTTCGGTGGGTGACGGACTCCAGGACTCGAACCCTGCGGCTTGACTGTTGCGAGCTCAGTCACAGAAACTTTAACTTAACAGAGATTGAACCCATTTAATTATTCGCATTAAAATGCTGCTCCATAATTAGTGAGTTACTGGGTGTTCTGTATTTTTTTAAGTAAATGTAAAATAAATACGTATAAAAAGTATATAATATAACATAAAAAATATAAAATAAAATGTATTTATTAAAACACATTTGTTCAACTCAATAATTACAATTTCTTTATATCCATGCACTTTCATATACACTTTTCCGTCTGTCTGTCCCTTTTTTGTGTGTGTGTCTATCTGTCTGTCTGTCTGTCTGTCTGACACTTTTCTGTCTGTCTGTGTCAGTCTGTCTGTCTGTTACTTTTATGTCTGTCTGTCTGTCTGTCTGTCCGTTGTATTTCTGTCTGTCTATGTGTCTGTCTGTCTGTCTGTCTGTCTGTCTGTTACTTTTCTGTCTGTCTATGTGTCTGTCTGTCTGTCTGTGACTTTTCTGTCTGTCTATGTGTCTGTCTGTCTGTCTGTTACTTTTCTGTCTGTCTGTCTGTCTATGTGTCTGTCTGTCACTTTCTTTCTGTTTGTTTGTCTGTCTGTCTGTCACTTTTGTGTCTGTCTGTCATGTTTCTGTCTGTCTATAGCTGTCTGTCTGTCTGTCACTTTTCTGTCTGTCTATCTATCTGTCTGTCACTTTTCTGTCTGTCTATCTGTCTGTCACTTTTCTGTCTGTGTGTCTCTCTATGTCTCTCTGTCACATTTATGTCTGTCTATCATCTGTCTGTCTGACTACCTGTCTGTCACTTTTCTGTCTGTCTGTGCGTCTCCCTGCCACACTCCTTTCTGTCTCTCTGACTATTGGTCTGTCTGTCTGCCTGTCTGTTACTTTTCTGCCTGTCTGTCTGTCTATGTGTCTGTCTGTCACTTTCTGTTTGTTTGTCTGTCTGTCTGTCATTTTTGTGTCTGTCTGTCTGTCATGTTTCTGTCTGTCTATAGCTGTCTGTCTGTCTGTCACTTTTCTGTCTGTCTATCTATCTGTCTGTCACTTTTCTGTCTGTCTGTCTATCTGTCTGTCTCTCTTTGTCTCTCTGTCACATTTCTGTCTGTCTATCATCTGTCTGTCTGACTAGCTGTCTGACTGTCTGTCACTTTTCTGTCTGTCTGTCTGTCTGTGCGTCTCCCTGCCACACTCCTTTCTGTCTCTCTGACTATTGGTCTGTCTGTCTGTCTGTCTGTCACTTTTCTCTCAGTCTGTTTGTCACACTCCTTTCTGTCTGTCTGTCATGTGTCACTATGTGTCACTTTTCTGTCTGTCTGTGCTTCTGTTTATTTGTCTGTCTGTGTGTTTGTGTGTCTTATGCGTTTCTGTCTATCTGTCTGCCACTTTTTTTTTATCTGTCTATCTAACAGCCTGTCACTTTTCCGTCTGTCTGTCCAGTGTTTCCGTTGACTTCCCTATCATTTGTCAGTGTTTCTTCTCGTCTGTCTGTCTCTCCGTCCATCTTCTGACATTCACAGAATCGTGTTATTATTCTAATCTTTCTATGCGTTTTGTACGTGTTTGACGAGTCGCATCACGATTCACATTTCACGCGCGTCATCAGAAACGAGCGGGAGAGTGAATTACAGATCACGCGGACACGAGGGGGAGACGGCGGTAACAAATGGAGCGCAAACGTCACCCCTGGGGTGGAGAGACGCGCAAAATCCATATCACAGCGCCTGCCATCGCTCCACGTCTGAATCAAATATTCAAATCCAGCCATTACTCCACATTAAAAACCACATGTTCATCACACACACTGATCGTCACATTAATCATGTCCATTAGAGACTTACGCCTGTGTGTGTGTGTGTGTGTGTGTGTGTAGTCTTTGTAATCATATCAGTCATATAATGTACTGTATACATTGTATCGTATCGTTATAACATGCAGTGCTTTTATATTTGTGTGTGTGTGTGGTGGTTTATTTGAGTATGAAACACACTCATCTGGTAATTACTGTGTATATAAACATACTGTGTGTGTGTGTGTGTGTGTGTGTGTGTGTGTGTGTGTGTGTTTGTGTTTGGTGGCTTATGAGTTTGTGTAATAATATAATGAAATACAATTATAAAACAATAATAAAAGTGTTTGTGTGCAGAGACTAAAAAGTTTATTTGTCTGTCTGTTTGTCTGTTTTTGTTCTTGTTTGTTCGATTGTCTGATCTGTTTGTTTGTTTTTTTTTTGTTTTTTAGTCTGTCTGTCTATCTGTTTGTTTGTTTGTATGTCTGTTTTTCTGTTTGTTTGTCCGCTTGTCTTTCTGTTTGTTTGTTTGTTTGTTTTTCTGTTTGTTTGTCGGTCTGTTTCTTTGTCTGTTTCTGTTCTTGCTTGTTTGTTTGCCTGTATGTCTGGTTTTTTTTGTCTTTTTTGTGTTTTTTAGTTTGTCCGTCTGTTTGTTTGTTTGTATGTCTGTCTGTCTTTCTGTTTGTTTATCTGTTTGTTTGACTGTTTTTTGGGTTTGTTTGTCTGTCTGTCTGTCTGTTTGTTTGTCTGTGTGTTTTTTTGTGTTAGTTTCTCAGTTTGTTTGTTTTATTCGTCTGTTTATTTCTTCTGTTTGTTTGAGTGACTGCTGTAGCACCTTTGCATTGATCTGGGACTAAGAAAAGCTCTAAACAAACAATCTTGAGCTTGAGCCTGAGCGGTGTGTTGTTGACCTGCTGGTTTGCTGTGGTCCTCAGGTCACCGCCTGAAGCCTGAGGAGCATCATCATCATCACAAGCAGTTCTCGGAGCGCATCAGCGACATCGAGCGCTACCAGCGGAGCAGACTGACCACGGGCAACGCCAGCGCCCGCCCCCACCAGCCCCACTACAACCCGTCCAGCGCCGCTCAGATCCCAGGTGTGTGTACCTGCTCGCCCGTGTGAGGAATCTCACAGCTCCTCGCCAGACGCCACTCACACACACACACACACACACACACACACACACACACACACACTCACACACACTTTCTCACCTCCTCTGCGTCTGGCTGTTCTATTTCAGTCGTACCTGCTCGAATCAAAAGACGCATTAATGCCCATCAGAATCAGAAACTCAACTTTATTGGCCAAGTTGCAAATGACAACAAGGAATTACGTTTGTAATCGTAAACTGTGTTAAAACTGTGAAAAGTGCCTTACAAATGGTCAGAACTTGAACTTGACTCCGCCCTTTCCCCTTTTTTGGTATTACATACAAATATATATATATATATTGTTTTTTTTTGTATTATATTTATAGTTGTATTACACACAACTATAAACACTCCTTTGTGTTTGTACAATTTGACTATAAAACTATTAAACTTAATTAAGCCACGGCGATAAACTATTTTAGCTCATTAATTGGACAAAATAATTACAGTATGTATCAATTTCAGTTACGTCATTTAATTATATATAATATTAATTAATAAGTTATATAATTTGTAAACAAATTCCTCTTAGAAAAGGTCCTAATGCCATAATAGTTATGTATGTTAATTATTGTTGATGGTAATTATTTTAAACGTTTTGAAATTTCACTCGCTCGATTCCACACGCACGCACACACACACCTAAACACACACACACACACACACACACACACACACACACATAAACAAAGTGTCACATTCAACGAGAACATGTTCTTTTTTTTTTCTTTTTTGGCAAAAAAGAAGCTGCATAAAGTTAAAAAAAAAAAAACACCCTTCCCTCTTTCTTGTTATCTTATTCTCTCTCTCACACCCTCCTCTCTTATGCTCTCTCTCTCTGTCTCTATCATGTTGTCTCTCTCTCTCACACACACACACACACACTTATGCTCTCTCGTTCTCTTGGTTTTTTTCTCTCACCCAATTCACTTATGCTCTCTCGCTTGTGACTCTCTTTCTTTCTCACCCAACTCTCTTATGCTCTCTCTCCCTCACACCTTCTCTCCCTCACTCTATTTCTATTTCTTACTCTCTATCTTGTTCTTTCTCTCTCTCTCTCTCTCTCTCATCC
>MU204446.1:1098542-1102584 GCA_017309775.1 Paedocypris sp. Pulau Singkep
TAACAGAGAGATGAGAGAGAAAATGAGAACGAGAGAGATGAGAGAAAAAGAGAGAGAAAGAAAGAATCAGCATGAGAAAGAGAGAGAGAATGGTTCAGAATGAGAGAGAGAGAAAATGAGAGAATGAGAACGAGAGAGAGATGGAGCATGTAAGAGAGAGAGAGAAAGAGAGAGAATTAAGAAAGAGAGAGTGAGAAACAGAGAAAGAATGAAAATGAGAGAGAAATGGAGCATGTAAGAGAGAGAGAGAGTGAGAGAGAGAGAGTTAAGAAAGAAAGAGTGAGAGAAAGAGAGCGAGCGAGAGAGAGAGAGAATGACAGAGATAGAGGGAAAGAGAGAGGAAAAATGAGAGAGAGAGAGAGAATTAAGAAAGAGAGAAAGTGAGAGACAGAGTGAGAATGAAAACGAGAGAGAAATTGAGCATGTAAAAGAGAGTGAGAGAGAATTAAGAAAGAAAGAGTGAGAGAGAGAGAGAGAGACTTTGCAAGCTCTTCAAGTGTTTTCATCAAATGGGATCGAAAAAAGTGACACAAGTGTCACATTACACAGCCATGCACATTCAAAGTGTGTGTGTGTGTGTGTGTGTGTGTGTGTGTTTTGAAATGTTCCTCATCTGCTGACAGTTCTAGAAAAGCAGCTGAAAAGGTGATAACTGTCCAAGCAAGGCGTGAAAGACTATCGTAAACATTTGGCGTGTGTGTGTGTGTGTGTGTGAGAGAGTATGTGTGTGTGTTGTTTTTCAAATGAGAAGTTTGCAACAACATATCACCACTTTATGAATTATCATCCGACAGACAGACAGAAGCTCATGCGTGTGCAGACAGTGGGTTTATGTGTATTTGCTGTTTGTGTTGCAGGATTATGGCAGGATCAGATGGAAGCGAAAACCTGCAAAGTGGAAGACAACCTGAGCTGGTCAGGTGAGTGGAAGTGCGGGAACGATTTATATCTACGAGAAAATAATACGTAGTTTCATCGTAATCTACGCCACAGGATTGTTCATGCAGAGATTATTGTTTAACGCACGAGTAAAAAAAATAGAACAAATGTCCTCAGGTGACCTCCACAATGTGTGTGTGTGTGTGTGTGTGTGTGTGTGTGTGTGTGTTTGTGCTGCTACAAAAATTGCAGTAAAAAAAAACATTGTGATGAAGAATGTGATGTTTTTTATGATTGACTAATATAAATTAAATATGGAATAGTTAATTGTGAAGAGTTAAAAGTGCACAAGGTGTCCCCACACTGTCATAAAAAGGCTGTGTGTGTGAGAGAGAGAAAGAGAAAGAGAGAGAGAGAGTGAGGGAGAGGAAAGAGAGTAGAATGTGTGAGTCAGTTTGTGTGTGTGTGTGTGTGTGTGTGTGTGTGTGTGTGTGTGTGTGTACAAGTCTGTGTGCATTTAGGACAAAGTGGGGCCACAAATTCACATTTTTTGTGGGGACCTATTCTCCTTATGGGGATGTCAGGCATGTCTCCACAACTTTGAAGGCCAATTTGAAGATCATATTTGGATTTTGTAGTAGTGTTTGCAATTGAGTTGGTGTGTGTGTTAGTACGTGAGATGATAGAGAGTGGAATGTGCGAGTCAATTTGTGTGTGTGTGTGTGTGTGTGTACACAAGTCAAAGTGGACAAAGTGGGACCACAAATACACAGTTTGGTGGGGACCTATTGTCCTTATGGGGACTGTTTGGATCTATATTGAATTTTGGGGTAGTGTTTGCAGATGAGTTGGTGTGTGTGTGTGTGTGTGTGTTCTTCTGGCACAAGAGCGCACGTAGAAAACACTTTCTCCGGCTCTTGCTGCCGTGTTCTGGCTGCCACATACCTGGAGCTGGCAGCGCTTTCCTTCCCCACGGCGCCGAGGAATTCCTGCCTTTCCTGTTCCCGCAAACCCCAAGCATCCCAACCAGCTGAACCATCTCGCCCACGCCACACACGAACACCCACAGGTTTCCGCCGCCGTGCCAGCGGGCGTGACACTTCACCCGCCGTCCTCTTTAGTTCCACTCTGGGTGATTTATTAGCCCTAATAGACGCGCATCATGTCACCTGACACGCTCCGAAAACACCATGCCACGTCTCGGCTTCACTCAACGCGCGGAAACGTTTAGCGTTTATTAAAGTGCCCGGGCTGAACGGCGTTGGGCGCTCGCGTGTGAGCGATGTTGACTCAGTGTTCTGAGCTGCCGCCATCAGAAACGCCCGGAGGAATAATTAGATCCAACAGTTCTTCTGTTTCATAACAAATGCTTGAGGAGAAGCTGGGCATCGATCGCTCCGGGACGGCGACACGCTGAGCAGTTGTGAGTTTTGGGTGGATGACAGCGTCAGTTGAAGCGCTGGAGATGCTGAAGAGCGCTTTCGCGGGGAATTTGCCATCTAACTATCTGAATAATTGGTGTAAATAATGACAAACTTGTCATTATTTGCCAAACTTTATTTGTAGGCATATGGAAATTACTTATGAATATATAAAACCACTCTAGAAAAGCTATATACATTTTTATATTATTATTATGTTGTTTATTATTATAATTTTTATAAAGTTAGCATAATTGGCAACTCATCTTGCGATGCTTGTTTTATATTATTTTGTCCGATGTTGCCGGTTTTTCAGAACCAATTTCAGAATGTCTGAGTCGTAATTGTTACTGGAAAATTTGAAATTTCATGGGACGTTTCAAGATTCAAAATTTGTCCTTCAATAACAATTGACGATCGTGAATCAACTTTTCAATTAATTTGTCATTACAGTACAATTAAAACTAATAAACCACTATTTTGCAATACTGTGCTTTGATTGTGACACCAATTGAGTCTTAATACGAATATTTCATGGTTTGCGATACTGTTTTCTTTTGAAGGTGAAGTGATTGGCAATTTTCTTGTTATTATTAATTGTGAAACTTTCAAGTTAATGACCAATGACATTATGATGCAATTCATAAAACTGCGTTCCAGATGTAATATAAGATTTCAAGACCCGATGTGTGGATTTTTTTACGATATTATTTACAATACTGCTTCCACAATCTGATTCACTGCACAATTTGCACCACAATTTTTGTGCCAATTTAAGACACAATTTAGCGACCAACTTTTTTGCGAATTGCGACTTTTTTTAATGTTTTGCAACGTGTTTGTTTACAACTTGACAGTATGATTTAAATTACAAAATGTGTGATGGAATTTACGAAACACATTCGCTACTTAATTTGTACAGTTTTGTGTGCAGTGCAGCATTAATGATAATTTGCGATACGAATCTGATACTTCTTACGACAATACGTCTAACGATACTTATTTCAATAGACAGTAAAATTAATGACGCTGTTTGTGGCCACACTTTATATTGTCTACATTCGGCTTTACAATACATTTCTTAACTGGCTTTATAAAATATCCAATAAACTTTTCGTATAAAAACGATAAAATCATGTTTGTTTTTTCAGAAGAGGAAATTTAAACAAGTCATGGTGTCAAAAGTGCAGGTTAGAGCTTATTTTTAGTTAGCGACATTGCTAAAGCTACTAAACGTCCTCAGCTGTTTCAACATGTTTTACGAGTCGACAGAAAGCCGGCGGTTTAATCCGCGCTGACGCGTGTCGCTATCTTAATCAGGCTGTGATTTGTGAACCCGCTGGTAACCCGAGGCCGGCGCATGGCGGAGATGCGCAGCTTTGCATGCGACGTGCCATGTTTTCTTATGCACTACAGCTCTTAGATAAACACGGGAGCGCTGTTTGTTTGCCTGCGTCTCAGGTTCTGGCCCGTGTCAGCGATACGCCATTACCGTCAGTTAGCATTTATCAACGTCAACGCAAACATTTAGACATGCTCCGATTATATATACAGTATATATGTGTAGTATATACACTCATACACATATATACATTTCAGTTTTAATACATTTACGTTGTAAAAAATTGTCTTAAAGAAGAAAAATGTCCATAGTTTATCTGTGTTCAAAAATTAGGGAAAAAGAGTCTGTTAAAACAAAAAGGAGTATATGTAAGTGTATACTGAGTATATGTACACAGTAT